>KV417313.1:2351-40594 GCA_001630345.1 Calocera viscosa TUFC12733
GGCATGAGAAAGGAACATGTCGGAGCAACATGTTCCCTTTGCGGGTCCTGGTACCACTACATATTAGGGCAACCCACGTGACAAAGTGGGAACAAGTTGCCGCAACTTGTTCCCACCACCTATCCTGGCCCGCTAATGTATGTTTATCCAGTCCAGGACATGTGACTCTGGCCCTAACCTTGTAAAAAAGGCCTTTAGATTATGTAATCAGTCCCAGAAAGGAAGGTGGTGGTAGAGAAGAGAGATGTGATCAGGGTCCTGGGGGGGAGGCCACAAATTTGGACGCAAACTGAGTGGCTATGCTAGGGTCCGATTATATAATCGATTCCTTTCTAGGAAATGGCCTGTTTGGTTATTCAAATCTGAATCTCTGAACTGCCTCTGTGTCGAATTACTATCAGCTAATTATCCGCAATTAGCGTGCTTTATTCGTAAGATATACTGCATATGCGTGTATTGCACACATCTGAATGCCGCATATGCGCGTATTGCACATGTCCTGGTTCCGCACACAGACGTACTCTGCATAGGCCTATTCGTCTAGTGCAGCCTGTCTATTCCTTGGTTTGGACGATTATACGTCATGCTAACATGCCCGATTCGTAGAATTGTCTAGGTCTAACCCTAACAGTGACGTGAAAGGTACTTAGATCGCCTGTTTGAGCTTGGGGCTTTCGACATGTCTGAGCGGCACGTCACCTGTGAGCTGGGCGATCTGTGCATGGTCGTCCTCCCTCTCATGTCCGTGATGCTCCTCCCTCTTACGTCCGTGATGCTCCCTGTCCCCTTGGAGCTGGGATATCGAGCATTGATAATCGTTCCTGTCCTGTTAGGCCTTGTGCTTGGGTTACCGATCGAGAGATACGTCCCCTGCCGGTGAGAGTAGTGATCGGGTTGGAGGGTGTTGTAGATACTGAGTGAGCAATGCGGGTGAAAGCAGCGATTTCAAAGGAGGGTCGTGTGGACGTTGTGGTGGGGGAATACAAGGGGGGTGATTAACGTGGGGGATGTAGCAGGGTGAAGGGTGTCGTTGGCAAGATCAGAGGAGTGAGGGTGGGCGACAAGGTGTGCCTTGGTGGATTCGCTGCTGGATGTCAATGGGTTGGAGCACGTTGAGGGGAAGGGACGTACCAAGGGTCCTCGCTCCGCGTCGTGTATGCGCCTCGCTCATCGTCCAACACCCAAGACGACCGTTCTCGACCATCTCCAACTCGAATCGCACCGTTGGAAAAGTGAAGTGGTGGATGGAGTTGGCGATGAGGTTTCCTAGAAAGAAGGGAGGGGAGGGGATGTATGCTGAGGGTGAACGGTCGGTTGTGGTGTGGAGCGACGGTCAGGGTCCTTGCTGTCTCGAGGTGTTGTCGTCGTTGCGACCGTTCGAGGCAACATGCCAATGCTTTCAGCCGGTGACTTCGATAAGGAGGGAAGGGGAGACGTTGGGGAGGATGTTCCAAAAGGAACGGAGGGTGGGGGAGGAGTGTGCAAGGTGCAACGGTCGTTCAAGCGAGAAAGCACGTCAATGGGCATTGACGCGCGGTGCCGCGGTTAGGGATCCAAAGATGTGCACGCACTTTTGGATCCCAGGGCCCTGCCACAAGGAGGGGATCCAAAAGGGCGCGCGCCTCTTGGGTGCCTTTTGTGAGGGATCCAAAGCGGCAGGCGCGCTTTGGGAGCCCTAGAAGGGCTAACCCGCCGCTGAGGGCTAACCCGGCGACTTTCTGAACAGGTAGGAATGATGCCAAGCGCAGACGTCGTATCGACATGTGATAGCCACATAAATGTACATAGTGTTTATACAAATATATGGTCTGAGGCATGAGAAAGGAACATGTCGGAGCAACATGTTCCCTTTGCGGGTCCTAGTACCACTACATATTAGGGCCGACCCATATGAGGAAGTGGGAACAAGTTGCGCCAACACATTCCCACCACCTATCCTGGCCCGCTAATGTATGTTTATCCGGTCCAGGACATGTGACTCTGACCCTAACCTCGTAAAAAAGGCCTTTAGACCAGGCAGCCAGGTAGGGGGTGGGACAGGGGGAATATGGGCTAACCTTGGCCCATGGCTAACCCGGCAACTTTCAGGATGCCCTAGTTACAAGGTGTCCAAACACTGTGCAGGACAATCCTGAAGGCAGATTTTGTGCACTGGCAATGGACCTATGGCTAACCCTTATGGCCACCCACTCATAAAGTGCTGTAGGATCAGACCTATCCACTACCCTATCCAGACCCACCTGGAAAGTACCATAGGATACTGTGGTTAAGACAGGGTTAAGGGTTAAGGCACATTAGGCTGGGGGTTAGGGTTGCTTAAGGGTTGCATAGTAACCCTGTACCCTCGGGAAATGGTCATCCCCTGCAGTGCCGGAGGTTAAGGGCGGTAAGAATCTACCGGAAAGGGAATGCAGAATGCATCAATTGGAGGAGGAATCTACACGCACAATGTCATCTTGGACAATTTTAAGAAAGACAAAGTGTGCTTTGGAATGGCATCAACGTATGAGTGAAGGGGGCGTGGCTAAGACAGCACTTAGACAACTTGAACTTCGACCAGCTAAATGGAGGGGTCGCTAGGACAAAAGACAGGTTGAGAACAAGTTAGACAGCATATATCGGCCGGTTATGTTACGGAATGAAGACACAGAGACTACTGGAAAGTAGCATGGACAGGGCGACGGAGGGGGCATGTCATGTCGACCGCGTTGTGCACGTTGGTGCGGACCCTTAGGGCCATTTTCGGCGCCACTGTTGTTATTCCAGCCCTGCTCCTATTAGCCCACACGCGTGGTAGGCGCCCAACGCCCATGTCCCAGCCGCCGATTCCTCCAGTTCACCCGCAGCAGATACGTGCGTACTACAAACTAGAGTTTCCAGGCGCAGGTCATGGCCAGGGACGCGACTATTACTTCCAAACTTTGTCTATAACGATCGGACGTCGACCCCTTCCGCCTGCCCCGCGATCCCCTTCGACCTCCGCAGAACCCGCCCAGCCTCACCAGCCCTCTGTCGACGTCCACCTCGGCGCCCTCAAAAGTGTCTCTCGGCTCCACGCAAAGATCGAGTACGATGAAGCTATCGGAAGCTTTGTGTTCGCCGTGCATGGCAGGAATGGCGCGTGGGTGGACGATGTCTGGATAGCCAAAGGTGGAAGGGTACCATTGCACCAAAAGTGTGTATTCCGGGCGTGATCGTGGCCGCGTTCCTTATGGATGATTTAGGACCAAGCTGCAGATTGCAAATCGGACATTCTATTTTCACCTACCACCTGGTAGCGGTCCCGACCTTGAGCAGAAAGATTTCCCCCTCCCTGGATCAACGCCCGTCGATGTCACGTCCGTCACTCCCCCAGCCGATTCGCCGTCTCCATCGCCTACGCGGTCGTCTGCTTCTCCCATGCTAGACATTAAGGAGGACGAGGAATCTGAAGCGTCTTCCTTGTTCCCTCCCGTTCCTGGTTCTGGCCCGCCCTCTCAGAAGCCGCCATACACTTACGCGCAACTTTGTTATCGGGCTCTACGCGACATGGGCGGGCGGGCAACGTTGCAGGATATCATCGATTGGATGATGCGAACCTTTGACTGGTACAGGCAACATCCGAACAGTGGGTGGCAGGTGCGTCCGCGTATGGTCATGTGGTGCTCTTTTCTAATTTGCGGTGCAGACATCAATTCGACACACGCTATCAATGAACAACGCTTTTATAAAGTCGCCCAAGTCACAGGGCGAACGTGGAAAGGGGTGTAACTGGACCTTGCACCCCAACGCTTATCAGCTTTTTGAAGCAACTTCCGCCAAGACCAGCCGTCATCATCCATACCAGCCTCCAGACGGACATGCGCTAAACGTCCAGCTTACACATGGCGCGGGGTCGGCGCCAGCAATCAATTATCTGCCACCTTCTGGATCATCGCTATATCCCCTTACACCGTTCACACCACCCTCGTATCCTACCGCCATCACCCCCACTCCGAATTCTGTCGGGACCGGCCCTTTCAATCTACCGAGCAACGTCTCTCTGCCCATCGTCATTGCTCCTCTGCCCGCGACTGCCAACCCGCCGTCTGCGAACCCCCACTTGGATGCGCCGCCGATTGTGCTCGACGCCGGCAGGCTAGTGCTCAATCCGACCATCTTTGCGCACCTTACGCAGGAGCAACTAAGCGAATTGCAGCAATTAGGCGCCCAGCAGGCGCTGAAGATTCTTCAAGAATACATCGTCGTTTACCTGAAAGAGCGAATGCGGGGAGAAAAGGCTGGCCCTGGCAAGCCGAAGGGAAAGAAGAAGAAGGGAAAGAAGGAAGGCAAGATGGACTCGATGGGTCCAGACTCCGCAGCAGGTGAAGGGGACACCAGCCATCCTATTTCGGCGTTACAATCTGGGCCTCCAGCCGTGCAGACTATCGCTGGTTTACTCGCGAATCCTCCGCCGCCCTCCGCATCTCCTATTCTGTCAATGGATCCCGACCCACAATTGGGAACGAGTGGAGAAGGATTGTCTGCTTTGGCGGAAGCCGCTACTTCTCATGCTGGTGAGTAGTGTGCGATACGCAAGGGGATTGTTGCACATTGCCGGCCCATTGTATGAATACAATACATATGTATCATTGGCTCGTATTTCATTGTTCAACAATAGACACTCGCGAGTGGCGCACGCTGCGTACCGCTTGAAGTCCGATCCACATCGAGATCGAGACTGGAGCCAACGGGATCGAACTCCCGGAATTAATTGTCGAAATGCCACGCGGGCTTCATTTCGGCAGGAGAGACGCATGAATTTGATTCTTTGTTCAGGAGCGATCCCCGGAATTACACCATTACATACAGGAAGTGCACAACAACAACCAGTAATGGCACACCATTTGTGAAAGCAATACACGTCTAACTACCGACGTTAAAGGGAGAAATGCGACACGTAATCCCAGTGCTCGTGGAAATGTGATGCAGCATAGAAGGAAACAACATTAGACCTTGGGGAGAATATACAGTGAATCGTTACTGTGTTCAGGCAGAATCAATGATCCTCTTGCTGGTAGATGTTCGGCGAGACATGCGTCCAACTGCCCAGCCACGAATGGTAAGGACAATGAGAACCCAGGTGAAGTTCAGGCACATGATTGCCACGACGAGGTTCAAGAACATCATCATGTCATCTGGAAGATGTCAATGCCTGGTCTAAATCGTTGACCATTCATGTGCGTACCTTTTCCGGTCCTCATTGCCATGTACGTAATCTCCTCCGTGCTCAGTATGAATGTCAGGCCTCCGCATGCAAGACAGAAGCTGGCTAAAGCCTCGGTGGGTGGCCGCGAAGGCAGCGGCGACGTGGGCGGCCGGAGCCACAGGAAGAAGTACGTCAGGAACCGGAATAAGGCAAAGGCGGCGAGCATGTAGCCCCAGAGCGCGTGAATCTCGACCTGGAAGAGGTACGTCTGGTGATGCGCGGACATTGCCATGCCGGTGATACCAACGCACATAGCCGGGAACGGGTTGAAGCTTCCACGGTAGCTGGGAGGTTGAGGTACTTCACTTTCCGGATGGCCGGTCTGCACGAGTGCCGGCTTTGAGAGCATTCTGCGCACAAAGTTGGACTCGAGCGCCATGCCGGTCAAGCCAGCAAACCAGAACATGACGGCGATTGAGATGTGCTGGATCTCCTTCGTCGAGTATGGGCTACCGGGTTCTGAGCCAAATCGCTCCATCCACGTGTTCATAGCACCATACAGGAAGACGACGAAAGACTCGACCATCTCGGCAGAAGGGGGCGGACGCTTGCCGGGTGCCGTATACACGGTGTTCCATGCCCAGCCCACTTGAGAGAATGCGCCACAGAAGCGGGCGAACGAGAGAATGCCGTAGAACCAGAAGATGCTTCCCTCTGCGAATGCCGTAAGAGACAGGAAGAACGTTCATCAGGGTAAGGGCTCACTGATGACATGGGCAAGACAGCCAGGCAGGTAGTTCCCACGGCAGATACCCACATAGTTGGTCATTCCAGAGAGCGTGACGATGGCACCGAACACAACAAGAAGATGTTCCGAGACGAGAAAAGAAATCCAAAGGATGCGCTTCCACAGGGTCTGAGAGTGCTGGCGCTCCTCGGGGTATGTGTGCGGTACATGCGTCCCATCGTGCAAAGTCACCTCGGAATGGTCGTCGGACGTCAAGGACTCGCGCGCAGGAGAGTGCAGATGCGGCGCAGAGTCGGGCCAGTCCTCGGACGTCTGATCGCGAGGGATGAAGGACTCTTGCTCATCGATATGCTCTTGCAACGAAAATGACTCGGCCTCTTTGACGAGATCGTACCCGTGAGACTGTTTGCCGAGGAGCACAAAGTTGAAAAGACGCGAGAGGGACCTGTCCGAAGACTTTACAAAGGACAGAGCGCGCTTCGCGATGGGTGCCACGTCCACAAAGGACAGAAGCGTGGAGGCCGTCAAGAGAATGGTGCCCATCTTGCCATGAGCTGAGTTCTCGTACCTAGAGGCGCATATATGAAACTCTATTTGACGGCGAGTGACAAAACGCGTACAGATCCGGCGTGAGCTTCTTGTACAGGGTCCCCGAAAGGAAGCCAACCAGGGTGAGGAGGAGATACGTAGTGTTCACAGGGCCGTGATAGGGGTGCTTGGCACCCCGCAGTGCGATGGCTGGATATCAGGTCAGTAAAGTTTGTCTCGGGTGTAAGAAGGGGTGGACTCACCAAGTGGTAGGAATACAAAGTAGGCGAAAGTCAGGGATACAATGTGGAGGACGAGGAAGCCGATGTAGCTGGGACCGCCGCCGTGCTCTGGGTCGAGGTGTCCAAAGTCGTGTTCGTAATACGAGGGCGGGTCTGGGTCGTGCCACATGAGGATCTCTGTCTCGTTCAATTCTAGGAGAGGTGGTTGGTCGTGGGAGGCGTGCGAGTGCTCGTCCATGTTCATCGAAGGGTGGTCATCATGTCTAGACGTGAGGGGCGATAGGGCCGAGCGTTGTTGGTACTGGTAGGGGCTGGATGCGATGGCGACGCCGAAGAGGGCGGCGACGGCGACGAGGACTGTGGACGATGAGAGACGCATGTTTGAGAATGTAGGTCGTGTGCTGAGTGTGCTGGCGTGATGGTGGGAAGGACTGAGGGGGTCCTTCCAAGGAGGGGAATAGGAGGCGGCGTGGGGCGGGGAGGGCCAAGGATATTAAGGGGAGAGCGGGTCGGGGAAGGGGAGGAGAAGGACGGAAAGGGAGATTGGCATGATGGCTGAGCAGGATGCTCTTATGCAAGCAGCGGCATTTGCGGGCGGGAGTCTTGTGCGCCATCGCCCCGAAGCTGACTCTAGAACGCTCACTCACGTCCAGGCTTGTGGACGGCAGCGTCGGGCTTGAGCGGTTTCGTGTAAGCCCAAATCTGATCCCGGTCCCGCCGCCCTAAGAGAGGCCCGAGGGCCAATGACCGATGACGCGTGCAAAGGGGGCCTCGGCACGTCTCTGGCCGCGGCTCAAAAACGAGAGCCTAATCACACCGCCCGTTAGTCAGCCTCGACACCTCAAGGGCGCAACACGACTCATCCACGCCCAGTGCGCTGGGCGGATTGGCCACGGCATGACCCCCGGCACAGCCTTACCTCTCCTATCACGCTCCGTCCACCATCGCCCTCTCGGCCGCATCGGGTAATGCCAGCCGCCCACGTTATTAGGCTGACCTAAAACGTGCTTCACTCATCCGGTCCCTCCGTCGGACAAAACCGCCATCCACGGCATGCAAGCGATACGTCCCAATCGCGCAAAATTTACAAAGCGAACAAGACACAAGGGCGACGGATGTACTACCTAAATTGTATACATGTCATTGATATCCTACTCTCGTCACAGCTTCCGCATGGTCCCCTAATCTGCTGCGTCAAAGGTCCGGAACCACTGAGCGCTTCACGGCGCAGTTCGGACAGGCGGAGGTGTTCCTACCGCACGGCCCTGTGTTCGCCGCCCGCCGAAACGGCCGACCCACTTACACGTCCACGATGTTACAACACAGGGGTCTCGAGCTCACGTCGAATCCGCTCCCGAACCCTTCGAAGGCCGCCGTCTTCGTTCCGTCCAACCCGCTTCGGGCTTCCTCCTGGTGACCGCTTGCTGACCTCTGCCACCGCGACCGCGCCGGGGCTCGGTGGGGCGGCTAGGGCGGAGGTGCTTGGTGCTTCGAGCCATTCGGCACGATCAATCACGAGGACCCGCACAAAAAATGGACAGAGTTCGGCCAGCATTTTGATGGACGATTGAGCTTCCGCTGAATTGAAACAATGACCAGTCAGCATATTTTTGTCGAATAAATGTGGACCATGAAACCCACCCTCGGATATCGCGACTCTTGAGCTCTTCACTAAGATCTGGACCGCTTCGTCCATCGGCACGGCACGCCGGCGGCGAGTGGCAGGTGTAGCTAAATCACCTCCGATGGAAGAGAACAGCCTATCAAGTCACGTTAGCGCCCTCCAACAGCTGCTTCCTTGTTTGTCACGAGCGGAACGTACATATAAATCCCTTCCGCAACGTCGCCAAGCCTGCTTAGGGCGCTCCGCCGCTTCAGCTCATCAGGCGTGACTACGCGCTCATAGTCAGCGTGCTCGTCCCGTAATAGGACACTGCCCCTCGGGGTGCCAGCCTTGGCAGCCAGCTTTATCTGGAGTCAGTATCACGCGCCGTGATGAATGAAGAACGTTGCGCACACGCTCCAATAGGGCGCTCTTGCGATCTTTCACGCTTCCGCTTGTCGGCGTGATTCTCCCGTCAGACTTAGCCGGCGTCACTGGTAGTGATGTCCATGTTCGAACCTTTGTGGGGGTCTCTGGAGGTCCCATGAGGTTATCGTCTGATAAGAGCGAGCTTCTGGTACGTCCAGTAGACGGTGTGTTGAAAGCTATCGCGCGCGTCTTCGATGGCGTTGAGACCAGAGAACGAGTTCTGGTGGAAGACGGAGTCGGGAGATTGGCTGGTTGGATGAGAGGCGGCAGAAGCGAGGATGGGAAGGGGGGCAAAGGGCTGACGGTGTTTCGCTATTTCAAGGTCAGATTTGACCTCAAGAACAAGAAGCTAGCGTCTGCACACCTTCCACCAGTCTCTGATCCTCTTCTCGATCAGCCGAACTCTTGATTGCCTCCCGGACAGCCAACGACTGGCGACATCCATACCAGTCCTTCCTCCACCATCGCTCACTTCGACCTCGACACCAAACGCGTACATCGTCTTGCGTTTTCCAACTTCCTTGTCCAGCACCCGCATAGGGCTGACTGTCACACCGCTTCCGCCTCGAAGCCATTCGATCTCGGATCTGCGCGGTTTGGTCGGCGTGAGAAAGGGATTGTCGTCTTGCTCGCCGTTCACTGGTGTCTCGGGTCGCGTTTCTGGCGGCACGGGCGGGATGCCTGCTTCATAGATCCAACAAAGGCGTGCGACTTCTACGGGGGCACAGCGTCTTCCGGCAGCGCGTTCAAGCTCAGCACATGTACAGATATTGATGATTGTAAGGGTATCGGGTCGCGTTGGATGTGGTGAGGGAGCCAAAGGTGATGAACCAAGTTTGAGTGCAAGGAGTGACTCCAGTGCAGAATGCAGTTGTAAAAGATGGGAGAGCGTAGGTGGCAAGGGAAGTGAAGCGCGTGGTTGCTTTCTCGCGCCAGGCGAAGAGAGCGTCACGGACTTGACGGGTGTCGCACGCGGGGAAGGCGGACTGGTTGACGGTCAGAGCGCGTCGAAGTTGGAACTCACTTCACTTACGCCTGCCGCACTTTCTTCGGGGTGATGATGTCCTCATCGCTGGGGTCAGAGAGAGTGAACGACCCGGTCGAAGAAACGCGTTGCAGCCTACGTCTCTTGAGAGGAGTCGCCATGGTGGTCGACGGGGCAGCGCGTACAGACCCCGAGGTCGATGTTGGGGAAGAGGCGCGTGATTGAAGCTCAGGACCCCGACGCGACTAGGGATCGTTTGCTTCCGTCAGACTACCTTGGGCGCCTGGCAGCGCGTGTCCGGCACTGCATGGCAACCGCACCTTGACACCGTTTCACCAAGTTGGTTGCTTCCTATCCCCTCTTTCGACCTCCCCACCATGTCCGCCGAAGAGCACCACGACGATGCTGACCTCCAGCCCACCTTCGCCGAGGTGCGTTATCCAATTATAGTCAAGAAACTGTCTGATATGCGCATAGGGCTACAAACCCGGCGAGAAGAAGACCTTGGACGCCTATCGGGAGCTTGATAAAGAGGACGAATCGCTGGCTCGCTGGAAGGCGTCTCTGGGCATCGCCAACAATATGCCTACTGAAGCCAGTGGACCCAAAGTAAAGCAAATAGAGTCGCAAACGTCGTGCATGTCTGATCATCGGGACAGGTCACCGTTCTGTCACTCACTCTTACTTCCCCTACTCTGGACACCCCCATTATCATGAGCCTGGCGGACCACACCGATTTCAAGACGAATCCAGTCACTATCAAGGAGGGCGTGGACTACTCTGTCACCATAACTTTCAAGGTCAACCACGGTCTCATCACTGGCCTCCGGTTCATGCAGGTACAGTCTGTCCATCCATCAACCGCGCCTTGAATCTAACCAGCTTTAGGTCGTCAAACGAGGGCCCTTGACGGGTGAGAATTCTTGAAACGAGCGGTCGACAGTTCTGACCTTCGTTTCAGTCGACAAGATGGATGCCATGATTGGCTCCTACACTGCCACTGAGACGCCATACACCAAACAGCTCGCATCGGAACAAGCTCCGAAGGGAGTGGTGGCCCGTTCCGGCACTTACCATGCCAGGAGCCGTGTTGTGGATGATGACAAGGAAGTCTTTGCTGGTGAGCGACCCAAACCGTCAGTCCTTGAACTCCCTTTTGACATGGGTCCAGACTTCCGGTGGATCTTCACGATCGGTAAAGATTGGTGAACGACCTCCGCAGAAGTTGCAAGTCACGCCCTTTGTACCTTTGTACCTTTAACAATGAATCCTGTTGCATGAGTATATACCAAACAAAGTTGATACAACCAGATTATAGTTCGTGCATGAGGTGGGCGATGGGCGGTGTTGCCAAGCCAATCCAGCCGTGGTATTCAGAAGCAAGGTTCCAAGGGCGGAGGTGTCGCCACTTTGATTTCGCGTCGCGGGCCCTGTCGACGTGGTTGTCTGACGCGAGTATACCCACCACACACCACCATGCGCCTGCGTTCGACGTTGGCGCCTTTCTTTCTCATTCCAGTTTGTCTGGCCCAGAGCGCGCATCGGTCTCCTACTCTCGGCGTGCCAAAGGACAAACTCTCCCTATATGTCCCAATAGCTGGTTCGAATCCGCCCCAATGGCGATGCCTGGATGGGAAAGGGGACCTCCTGCTGTTCTCCGCGGTCAATGACGACTATTGCGACTGTGAGGATGGCAGCGATGAGCCAGGTATGTTTGCATGCCTACCATAGTCTCCAGTGTTACTCAGCGCTCCTCAGGCACGAGCGCCTGCAAAGGTGGAATGTTTCATTGCGTGAACGAGGGCCACCTGCCGAAGAACATTCCCAATCTGCGTGTCAACGATGGGCTCTGCGGTTCGTTGATATCCTTGCTCTGCAACATTACATTGACATTTCGTAATAGACTCTGATTGCTGTGATGGGTCTGACGAGCCTGCTGGTGTTTGCCCGAACAGGTGCGCTGAGCTTGGCGAAGCTTACCGGACTACGCTAGAGCAAGAACGGAGGCTGAGGAGAACGGTACGCGTATTTATGGCATCCTTGGAAAGCATTTCACTCATGAGTGCGCAAAGGGTTCCAAGATTCGTTCGAGCTATGTTTCATATGCCAAGAAGGAGAAGAAGAGGCTGGAGGAGGCTCTTGAGAAGGGTCGGCAAGCTGTCGACCAGGCTCGCTTAGACGAAATGAGGCTGAAAGGTTTGCTTACAACCATCCTGACTACCCTGCTCTAACCATGTGTACAGCTGTGCTCGACCGTGCAGAGTCCACTTCCGCCGATGCTCTGGAATACAAACTGCAATCTCGTAAGGTAGCTCCTTTGTCGCAGGCGGTCATTCATCTCATGGCCTTTAGCACTGTATGCATCCTTGAAATCGCATTCGGCTGCCGTGAAGGCCCTCACAACAAAGGTTGCCAACATGGAAGGCAAAATTGCTACCCTGAAATCGATTCTCGCCGAACTAGAGACCAGCCATAATCCCAATTACCAGGATATGGCGGTCCGTGGTGCTATCAAAGGATATCAGGACTTCTTGGAGAGTGAGAAGATACCCACAGACGATGTAAGTGAGGAGGATCTAGAGGATCTTTTCAAGGCTGCCGAAAACGACGTGGAGAGCTGGACTACCGAAGAGCTCAAGCGACTAGGCCAAGCTGATTTGACCGGCCTGCTGCTGGAGCATGAGCACCACCTTGCTGGTTTCGGCAAGACGGAAGACTCCATCCGTGCGTGCATCTCATACGAATGTATGAAGGCAACTCAACTTTGGAGCAGTCTTCTCCGTGGAACACTACTTGCCCGAAGCTTGGTTGCCATACTATCACGAAACAAAGACCCTGCTCATCAGCTGGATGGTACGACTTGGGGTGGTACGTGGGGTGTTGGACACGTCCGACTCCGATGGTACGTTGCTCAAACTTGGCATGGTTCTCCACTTACCTCTTTACAGAAGTGAAACGCGCGCGCACCGCGTATAGCGATGCTCAGCGAGCAGCAGAGGACGCCGAGAACAAGTTGGCAGCCGATGAGGACTTGTTAACCAAGTTGGCGGGCTTCTATGGACCAGATGGAGAATGGCTGAAGTTGAAGGATACCTGTATAGAGAAGAATACGGGAGAGTGAGCACGTGCCAGTAAATAAGGCGATCTGGGATTAACATTTCACAGGTACACATACTCCATCTGCTTCTTTGGCCTCGCCACGCAACGATCAAACAACGGTGGCGGTACACACAGCCTTGGGTGATTTGTCCACACTCGTGCTCTTCACCCTGGAACTGACGCACGTTCCTAGTCGCTTCACGACCTGGAATGATGAAGAAGCAGAAGGAACGCTCGAGTACTATTCTTCACAGCTGTATGAGCATGGTGCTAGGTGCTGGAATGGGCCGGAGCGCAGCGTGGAGGCAAGTTCGCTGACCCACACGTAGCGTTTCCGAATCTCACACATGCACAGCTGGTTCTCACATGCGGCACTGAAAACGCGCTGCTCTCTATTGCGGAGCCCGAAAAGTGCGAATACATCGTTGAAGGCACGAGCCCAGCACTCTGCTGGCCACTAGAGACAGAAGCGCAGACAAAGGACGAGCTGTAGCGGCAGAACATAGAATTAGCACTATTGCATGAATCTAGGCGATTCCGTTTTTTCAAAAGTATGTATCATGTGCGGAGGAATGCGTGCTGTACATGCATGCGGTGAGCAGAAAGGGAACACTCAGAGCCCGGAAAACAGAGTCAGGCAGGAGAAACGGAGACAGGCGGAGAAACACTAGGGAGCGCGCATCAAGCGGCGCCCACCGGAATAATGTACCATTAAGGGTCAGTCTTCAGCGTCCATCATTGTCTGCCCTCTACACTCGCGCCTGCTGCTCCATCCGCGCTGTCGTAACCAGGCGTGCCTCTTGCTGTCGATGCCTCCGACGCGCTGGACGAGTGGAGGCGCACAGTTTCATCTCCATCCTCTTCTTCCCCTTCATCATCATCCTGGTCATCCTCATCATTCTCGTCTACATCCATTTTATCATCGTCCGCTCCCTCGGCAGGCGTCCCGTTCTCCTCCCCCAGGCTGTACTCGTGTACTTGCTCTTTCGGTTCCTGGGATTGTAGTGCGTCCGGAGGGGTTGGGGGTAGAAGTGATACCTGCGCCTGAGCGTGCTGAAGCCGCTGGCGGTTCGTTGAGTAGTGCAAGAGGCGGTCCCCGTAGCTCTGCATCTCCTCTATAGTTATATGCAGGTGAAAGTCGTTGAGCAGCAAAAATTGCAGCTCTAGCGAATTAAGCTCGGTTTGAGGTAAGCCACCAACCTACGTCGAGATGAGAAAACTGAATGTCGGGTGAAGATCATATATGCTCACCTTTGCATAACGAGAATTCGTGTAGAACACGTCGCTCCAAAACTTGCTCGCAACGGTAACACCCGCGATGACCAAACGATGCACATTGTAGCTGTCTATCGCGAACCCCTTCCCGGTCGAGTCGAGCGCCAGCTTGCTCATCCGATCGAAATAAACAAGCAGGGACAGAAATACGTCATTTGGCGCTGGACAGTATTTGAGGATACGCAGCAAGTACGCTTCGATGGTGATCGCCGGAACGTTACGCGCGTGGAAAGCAAGAAGGGAGGAGGGGCTCAGCGACTGACGCGCAGCGGTGCTCAGATGCCAACCGTCGGCGTGGTTCGGTGACTGCGTGTTCAATGATGCCATCTGCGGAGTGGACCTGGATCGAAGATGAGAAGGGGATGGTGGCGTGGGTGATGCGGCTGCAGCATGTCGCGGTGTGCGGGGAGTAGGAGGAGATCGCGAGGAGGGCGGCGAGGGGAAGGGCGAGGACGCGCGGAGAGCATCGTTCGCTGTCGATATCTGGCTGAGGAGCGCGGCTAGCAGCTTCATGAGGTCGACCGACGGGAACGTAGCAATGTCCAAATGTGCACAGTCTGAGGAAGGCGGAGGCGTGGTTGATGACGACGCTTGAGAAGCTGCGCGCGGTTGAGGTAGCCGAGCGGCTGCATCCTCGCTCATGCGAATAGCCTCAGCAGGCGCTATCGGGTGACTCGGTTGAGACTGAGAGTTCGCTGGAGTCGGTAGAGGAGCATCCGGTGTGCGCTGTGCTCTGGCGACGCGCGAAGACGAGGACGCGCCCGAGGTTGGTGTCTGGCGCTTTATTTGAGAGCGCGTCCTTGTCATTGGCGGCCGAGCTGGTTCTCGTGGGCTGTGCTCAGCCTGATCGGGCGATTTTGGTAGCTTGTGGGAGGAGGAGTGAGGGAAGTAGTAATGATACGACGATGGAGTGAAGGGAGAAGCGAAGTGAGCCTGGGTGGTAGCGGTGGATAGCATTCGGTGGACCGTTTTGTGGTTATGTGTGGTCGACAGTTGCAGGAAGTTTGGATGCCAATGGTAGAGAGAGAGACTAGTAGATGGTTGCGAGGAGGTGGGAGAGAGGAGGGAGAAGGGAGAACGAAAAGGGAGAGAGAGATGAAAAGAGGCCGGTCCAGCTCGAATGTGTACACGACGACGGGTGTGGGCTGGCTTTCGTCGATTTGCCTCCGCGTCATCGCATTCCCGTGCCGTCCCACAACGAGCGGACACACGTTTCTTCATTCGACACGGACAGGACCGCAAGCTTTGCCAACAGCAGCCTCGCCTTTTGCCGACATGCATACACGCGTCCTCCGCTCAATAGCATCAACTTCATCCAGATATGCAACGTACGCTATCAGACTCCCATATCCACCCCATCTCATCTAATTTTATGTCTTAGCCGGAGATTGCCGCTCGCGCGATGCATGGCGACCGCTGCGCCCGGCCCATCCACATCCGCTGTCCCTCCACCACCCTCGCTCAACGCCGCTGGCTCAAAGGTGCAGAGGATAGTCGATGAGATATCCTCCTTGACGCTGCTCGAGGCGGCCGACCTCGTCAGCCAGCTCAAGGTGCGCACTCTGCGCTCTATCAATCGCTCGCCTCTGATTGGTTCCACAGACACGGTTAAATATCCAGGAAATCGCCATGCCAGCTGCTGCGGCTGGGCCAGCGGCGCCGGCCGCTGCTGCTGCTGAGCCTGAGGAAGAAGAGAAGCCAAAGGAGAAGACAATGTTCACTGTAAAGCTGGAGAAGTTTGAGGCCGCTTCAAAAGCCAAGGTAATCAAGGAGATCAAGGCAATCGTACCGAACATGAACTTGGTTGAGGTGCGTCCACCCTACACCTGTTTGATTCAATTCTCATGCCCGTTGCAGGCGAAGAAGTTCGTAGAGTCAGCACCGAAGGTCATCAAGGAGAATGTACCAAAGGAGGAGGCCGAGAAGCTCATGAAAACCTTTACCGATCTTGGTGCTACAGTTGTACTGGAGTAATTGGGCCACGCACGCATACAGTACCAATATAACCGCATAATGCCTCACGTTCGTGCAAAGGATTCAAGAAGGATCAAAGATGCAATGGATTGTGGTCTTACTCTGAATATGCTACAATACATCAGGCTCGCCGCCATGGACACCTATGGGAAAGCGAAGAGACGGAGTGCGCGAGAAGATGCTAGTAGTCCAATGATGGTCGCCTAATCATCCGACAGATAACGGTACTCGAACCGGAAGTCGCTCTTCTTCCTCTGACACCACGAGTTCTCCCAGTCAAAGTAGACATACACTCCCTGCTCATATTCGTCGGTGATTGCTTGAGGCTCCTGATGCCGCTGGAACCATGTCAGGTACTGCTTGTGGAAGCGCCATGATTGCCGCTTGAGCTCTTGTGCTGCCAGATATTGTTGATATGTACCCGGCTTGTAGTAGAATGCGAAGAACAGAGTCTCTACATCTGATTGGGCATAGATGCGCGGATCGCTCAGAACCGGAGGCGGGTTCTGAGGATAGTACTCCGGTGTGGGGTACGCGTTACGAGGCTTGTAGTAAGACGGCCTCTCTGAGTCCTTCGCCTGGGGCATAGATACGTAGCCGTGATCGAGTACTCGTGTAACTTGGTCCGGGTTGGCCATACGGCGGAGTGCTGCAGAGCAGTGAGAAAGCGATCAATGCGGATGGAGGGAAATGCGTACACTTCTGCTTCGCAGCCTCGAAGGATGACACAAGATCTGACAAGGATGCGGGATAACGAGAGCTGGCAGCAGACGTAGTCCGCGCAGGTGGCGCTTGCGGAGCAGCCGCCGAAGTGGGCCGGCTGACAGGCCCCTGCCTAGAAGTAGGCTCCTCCGCCTTGATGCCCATCCCAAACTGTGGCTGCACACTGGGCGGCCTAGGTGATGACCGGCCTGAGGATATGGGCAGCGGTAATTGAGGCGCAGTAGACGATGCTGGGGCAGGAGACGCCGCTGCTGCGCTTACTGAAGGAAGACTGGATACAGCGGAGGTGCCGTTGGTTGTGGATAGTGGAGACGGCTAATTCGACAGTCAATCGCAGGTTGAAATAACACATATCTTTCACTTACGCCATTGACTTGCGCAGGTGTCGGTGCAGTTGCAAGCACTTGGGACGGAGTTGAAGCTAGGAGACATGTCAACATACCGAAATCAAGTCGACAAGTGAGTACGTACATGGAGAATCTCCTGCTCCATCTACGTCCCGCAACTGCTGCACAGGTGATAGACCCGCTTGCATGCTCACTGGTGAGGACAGGTATGAGGCGGTGCTCATTGGCGGTGGTGTCGCTCTGGATAGTTGACTTGGCGGTATCGATGACGGCACTGGACTAGGTGCAGACAATGACGGCTGCGTGAGGCTCGGCGACGGCGGTAATGCCGGTGCTGGTTCGGATGTCTCTGATGGCTCCGTGCCTTTGGGTGCCGGTAGTGCGGCTACAGGCAGTGAGGATGATGCCGATGGTGCGGCGCTTGATGGTGTCGCTGGAGGACCTGACGCTGCTACTGCCGCAGAATATCGTATTGGCGGTAGTGGAGGTATCGCGGGTTTCGGTACTGTTGGCGTTGGTACCCCAGACTTTACAGCCGCTGACATGGGTTGGGCCGCAAAATTTGGGGCTGGCGGTAACTTGGGTAATTCCGGCTTTTCGAGGGTCATCCGACGTAATGGAGGGCCCTTCTTTGCCGTGGGACTCGCTTCCTCCTTCTTATTGCTACTTGTAGATGACTCCTCGTCGTGTGTCGTCTTCCGGGTGAGGCCATTATCACGTATTGGTGTTCTTTGTGGAGGGATAAGGTCTGATGCGAAGGCATGAGAAGAGCTAACGCGACGTCAAGAAACCGGCTCACCATCTGCCATGGATTCGGTGTCGTGGCTGCTCTGGAGGTCATCTTGTGCTAAGCCAAGCTTCTCCTCTTCCTCGTGCAGGTTCAGGTCATCATAGATGCCATCATCCTCCTCGAAGTCCTCCTCCTGTGGAGGTATGTGAGTACGCAATGAGCGAACAAGCTGAGCCAGCGCACCGTATTGCTCTGTACGAAGTAAGATATGTCCTCCTTTAGCCCGACAACCTTATCTGCGGCTAGCGTCCCGTTCTCCAACAACCGCAATACGATCTCCATGCGACCCAGGTGCCATTGTCTCCGAGTGTTGAGATCCTCAAGCTCCTTCTGCCTGTCATCTCCCCCGCTCTTCTTCTTCTTTGTCCCGCCTGATATTAGTTCGATCTCCGCCTCGGTTTGCTCGATTTGTCGCTGAAGATCTTCGACCATTGCTGATAGCCATTGTGAAGCCTCAACCTTCTCCCTCTCTCGTGGATCGAGCTTCTGTGCCGCGCTCAGACCTTCCTTGGAGAATGCCTTGGTCTTCATCTCCTTCTCGCAAGCTTTGAATCGCTCCATTTGCTACAATCCAGCGTGAGATCGAACGTTCCGAGGAGAGCGCGTCACCACGATCGAGCTAGCACTACTCGCATCGACGCGCTCGCAAGCAAGTGAATGCTTACAGTCTCGATGAGCTTGCGATTCTCGAGCAATGCTGATTTGTCCTTGATCTCGCTGCTTGCTAGCCACGTCTTGATCTGGTCTCGTAGACGCTGAAGCTTCTTGATGTGCTGCTTGAGTTCACCTTCTTGCTTCTCTTTCTGCGTTTGACTTGTTGATGCTTGCATCTTGTCGTAAACGCCTTCGAACAGCTCGACGCCTTCCGCTACTCGTTTTAGAGTGCGGTCTATTTCGGCTGTGAAATGGCATATATGGTGTCAGAACGTAGGTCTCTCATGCGATCATGCAGGGAGGCGCGTACATTGCAACTTTCGAGCTGCCATGGCGAACGAACGTGGGTAGATGTTCCAGCGTGGTCAAATGCTCGAGAAAAATAAAAGGATGATAGTCGATGAATAAAGGAGATGAGCCCGGACGTGAAGTAGCAAGCCTGCTTTGATGAGGAGTGGCCCAATTGAGGTGTCTCTGACCTGCCAGACGCGATTTGTTCCCGCACTCGTCGGAGCTTTTTTGAGAACATTCCAGCGCCATAAGAGGGGCCTTCTGGCCTTTCATGGCCAGATCGCGCTGCAGTTTGGAAGGCCGTTTCTCGTAAGGCAAGGACAAAGGAGAATTTGATTGCAGTTATCATGTATTGGTAGTACAGTGATACAGGGCATACTACAGAATCTCTTGGAAACCCAGGCAAAGTCGATGTTCACTTTCAGCCTCTTTGATGGCTTGGGCAGCTATGCTACACCATTAGGCCCTCGCGCGTGATCGGAGCATCGCTGTACTCCTGTCTGCGCATAAGGTCCTCCACCGGACCCATGAGACGTTCGAAAGCATCGCGCTGCATCGATACGACTCGGAGATCTTGGTGCTGGCGACTGTCCGGGTTGCCAGTTGCGACGACACTAGCCGCGCGGGGCTGGTCGTTGAGCAGCGCCAATTCTGTCATCAATCTCTCATCAGGAGCCGCCTAGATTGTCTGAAATTAAACCTTACCTCCGAAGAAGTCTCCCTTCTTGTATAAGGCAACGACACGCTTATCCACATTGCCGTTCTCATCGGTGACGTCCTTGAGCACTGCGGCATTGCCCATCTCAATGATGTAGAACCGATCGCCAACGTCTCCTTGCTTGATGACGTAGTCACCCTTCCTGTATACGAGGGTGTCGAGGGTGTCGGCAATCTTGTAACGCTCGTACTGGCTGAGACCCTTAAACAGGGGAACGGTGCTGAGGAACTGATCATACATCCGGCGCTTCCTCAGTGTCGTCTCGAGGAGGATCGTACGGAAGGTGAGTCGATCGAGCGCCCATACGATGGAGTGTGTAACAGCGACCACGGTGGCAGCACGCGGGGCGTTATACATGAGAGCAAGTTCTCCGAAAGATCCACCCGGTTCGACCCTCTCGACCAGCTTGCCGTAGCCTTTGGGAGAATAGATCTCGCCAATGTCGCTATGCATAGACGCCTCCCCGTCCGCGGTTTCGTCTTTCTCATCGAAGCTCGAGATAAAGATTTCAAACTTTCCGCTCTCGACGATGTAGAAGAAATCGCCGATATCGCCTTGCTTGATGATGACGTCTCCGGCTTGAACGCGGACCTCCTTGAATGCACCAAAGATGGACGCTTCCTGTTCGGGATCGAGATTCATGAAGAGGAAGTTCATGAAAATGCTGTCCTTGATGCGCTGCAGCTGCTCAGGCGTCTTTGAATAGAAAGGCAGCGCGGGCTGCTCGCCCTCAGAAAGGGTGATGGACTCGGCGGACACAGATCCACGACGATTGGGGTTAAAACCGGTGGGATTGTAGCCAGGCGAACCCGGAATCATGGGGTGGCGCGGGCGACTGTTGAGAGAAGATTGGAAGGAGCTGAGGAAGGGGTTCGGGCCCAGCGAGGGGAGCTGCCTAGCTGATGCGCGAGGGGTAGCCATGGTATGGAGAGCAGGAAGACAGTGAGCTTGAGACAGCGAGGAGACCTGGCAGAGGGACACCGGAGGATGCGAGGAGGGTGGATGCAGAACGAAAGGGACGAGGAAGTGAGATTAAGAGCTGCGGTCGCCTGATGAGGGCCAGTAAAGAGGGGGTGGTAGCGACGGGGAGATCGACTTTGTTTGAAGCAGATAGGGTCTTCCGGAAGATCCAGATGAGCGTGATCAGCTAGTGAACAAAGGCGGTCGGCGCGCCAGCAGTCGGCGTCCCTCAGCGCAAAGGCCCGTAGAGAGCAGCGGCTAGTGGCGTAGCAGCCGGTCAATGGACCGAGGCCAATGCGCCCGGATGGCCTTTCCTTGATGCTGAGGATAAGGCGGTTGAGGACAAACTGCGGGAACAGTGGGAAACGTCCTTTGTTGCCAGCCAACCTCGTGGCGTCCACCTGCACCACGTGTCTCACGCATTTAGACCCCGCTGGCCTCATGGCGCGCGCCTGCAATCTCAGTTCCCCTGTCGCGATGTGCACTATTGTTTGCCTGTCCGCTACATTTGGCAATTCATTTCCCAAACAGATATGGTGGTACCAAAATATTACAGGAATATAACGAGGGGAGACGATAGAGGAAGACAATAGAATATTAAGACGGGAAAGACCGCACGATGGGAGGACTACAAGAAGGCAAGAAGATCAGGAAAAACCCAATTATTCAGCGTACAGTATCAATCTCTCGCCAGAAACGAACCACTCGACCATCCGTTCGTCGTTGTCTAGAATAACGCCCAAATCCCCAGTGCCAGGCTTGTATTTACTTCCTCGGTACCGTACACGTGAAACATCACCAACTCGATCTCGGATCTTTTGCATCAGTTCTGCGAAAGTGACGCGAGGGTGGACGCGAATAGCGACGATGTCGTCCGTCTGCGCATTGAAAACCTTGATCTTCAGGTATGCAGGCTGTGGCACGTTGGCCGATATGGGAGGCGAGGCCGCAAGACGGGAAGCCGACCATAACGGTGCTGGGGGATAGTCGGGCGTGTACCCTCCCGGCCCATTGGCGGTATTCGGCTTCATTCGGCCAGGTCCAGCGCCACTAGATGCTCGTGAGCGACCATCGCCTGCCTCTGTATTAGGAGGTGATGCTGACGTGGGTGCAGTGCTCTGTCCGCTCCGCCCGCTTGATGTTCGGGCGCGAGTGCTGTTGCTTGTCGAACTCGATTCGTGGTTGTGCAGTGACACGCTGGCCATCTTTTGCGGAAGCGCCATCAAGGCGCCATCGAAGTCCTCGTCCCCATTCGCCAGTCCAGCGTATTTCTGCGTGTCACCGGCACGCAGGCTGAAGAAGGTCCATGCTTCGTCGCTCCGTACGATGTGCTCGTGTGTCCGTGCTAGCTCGCAGAGTTGTCGCAGATAAATGTCCAGTTCGCTCTGCCGCTGTGCCAGCACCATATCCGTGACTTCGCTCACAGGCCCAGGCATGAACGGCAGGATACGTTCGGGAATCACATTCGAGCCTTCGGGTGCTACACGTCCAGCTTCTACCGGGAAGTGGTCGAGCAGCGAGATTTGCAGGTTATAGAAATCCTCATAGGTTCTATACAGAGTGAGTTGGATGGGAGGCGGCAGGGATGGCTCGCCATCGGGATCTGGCTGCCAGATCGCCGGGATCTTGAAATAGCATTCGTCGTGCTCGTGGTGGAACGCGGCAACCTCCGCGGAGAGAGGAATACCAGAAGGCAGTCGGTACAAAATGGAGGTGCTCTGATCTTCGGGGAGAGGAGGAAGGTCGCTTTGCTGACCATACGAGAGCGACGGAGTGCTCGTGGAGGGATCGGTGGATTCCGTCGGGAAGGGAAACTGATTCGGGTTCGTGGGAGCAAAGGGGCTGTTCACGACGCCAGCCGAGTCTGATGGAAGGTCAAACTTGCCCAGCGGGATGGTGGCGGCCTTGTACTGTGCGGCTTTCTGCTTCCACTCCTCGACCTTTGGGATTTCGCCTCGATCGATAAGCTCCTCGACGTTCGGTATTGCCTGATCTGTCGAGGGATCGCGTATCTCCACGAAGCTGACGGGGATTAAACCCGCTCCGCCAAGCCGGCCTATCGGCTTGGCAACGAACCACTCGCGGTTCGACTGGGCAATAACCAGGATGGACTCGCCAGCCTTGCAGTCCAGCTCATCGGCGCGCTCAGCCTCGAAGTCGTATTGGACTACCGCATAGAAAGCGCCCTTGCCGGGCTTGCCGGGGCCTGCGGAGATGCTTGACAGAGGTGGGGAAACTGGCGAACTCATACCAGAGGGGAGGTTGCCAAGGTGCTGCGGTCCAGCTGCAATAGACGTTCTGGTACTGGAAAAACGTCAGAACGAGTCCAGTGAACGCACAAAAGGGGTACCGCAACACCATGAACGCAACCGCTGCAGAAGAAGATACTTCCGAAGACGGGCCGTGTTCAGTGGTTACGGCACCTCGCGCGAACTCACCCTCCCTTTCCAAACGTCTCGAAGTACTCCACTGGCACCAATCCTCTTGCTCCAGTCAATGGATTGTGCGCCTCATACCATCCGGACCCCTCCATCTCATCCTTGACGTAGAAGAAGTCGCCCTTGTTGAAGGAGAGTTCTTGGGGTGCATTGGATCGGTAGTTGGCCAGGGCACGGATGACCTTCTGCGGAGGAGCGGAGGTCTGGGAGGGTCGCGATATGGGCGGAGGGGCGCGTTGAGAGGAATGTGCGGCGTCCTTATTCAAAGAACGTCGAAGGGCTTTCATTGCTGGGTGTGAGTGGTGGGGAAGGGTGTCAGGGCGGGGAGGAAGACGGAGATGATGGTCGTCGTTGTGAGAGGAATGAGTGCTGTCGTTGCCAGGCTGGGCGACGGTGCGGGTGGGGTATGAATCCCCCGTTGTGTGTATCCCAGCATGTCAAACTTGTGCCAGCAATTGATTCCGACGCGTGTTCGATGCATCCCTTCTCTGGCACTGCTCTTTCCCTATCTCCCTCTTGCGCAGCTCATTTCAGGGGTCATCATCATCAGACACTGGCCTGTCTACTCTGCGCCACACTTTGCAATTTGTAACATCTTGAGACAATCTCATACCTTGCTCACTCTGTCTGCTGCGTGGTAGAGGAAGCGGCCTCCTCGATCCACCCACTGGCCCATGCTCTCTAGGTTCAGCAGGGGACAGGTCGCGTGGACGCGCGTAAGGTTGGCCACATACGCGATTTAAGCGCCAGTGCCCCTATTCCATAATGAGGACGAGTTTATCTGCGACTGACGTGCCGATCATCAGCCTATTGTCGCAATGTCACGTCCATAGGGTCTGACGCCCCCGCTCTCGGCAAACGCAATCCCCGCCAGCGCCGGCCGCCTTGACATGAAGTAATCACCGTGCTCTAGTCCGCATTCCTCCCTATATGGACTACTGTACTGCCTGATGATATGGCTCTTCAAGCGATCTTCTCAGCTGAGCAGCTCCGCATCGCCTCATTGACGAAGCTAAGCAGGCTCGGCGCTCCCGACCAGTCTGGTTGGCTCCTGCGCCATAACCCCTTAGCGCTGGATATGAACTCTGCCATCGATTTCCTTATAAGTCGTTATCCTGAGGGCAATATCGATCCCACCAACCGGCAACGATTGTCATCGACATGACTCATCATCTCCGTCCCTCGCGCCCTCGAACAATACATGATCTTACATTTGTCTCTATGTCCGCCGGTCGCTCATGGAATGGCACAAACGTCATGCCCCCGCAGTGTAGCAACGACAGGCACTCCCTTACAGCCCTGCCAACCGCGCTCGACATTATTGTTCACGACCTCCGTTAGCTCATCCGTAACCTCCGCAAGGTTCTGGAAGTCAGCGATGTGGTTCTAGAGCCTTTCCCAGGTCTGGATCAGGAGAGCCTGGGTCGGATCCGGGATGTGCAAGCCAACCTCGGAGCTCTGTCCAGTGTCTTATTCCCTGCGTGAGGGATGCCATCAAACCCCATATCCGGCGTCAGCTCAGATTGCACCTACTCGACGACGGCAGGGTTTCTCGACGGGTAAACGAGCCCCTGTGGAACTCCATGAACTCGGCAAGGTCGCGGCCTCTAGAAGTATGGCCTGATCAATGTGTCGGCATCCCAAAAGCACCGTGCCAGGGGTTTGCTCACACTGGGGGAGGGTGAAGCAGTCACGCTTGTCGCTCTCCTATAGTCGGATTCGTCTGTCATCTCTCTGCGCACGTAGTGCGCCTACGTCCTAGAACTTCTTAACGCAGAACAGAATAGCTTTGCCAAGCGAGGTTCCGGGATGCGCAACTGTCTTACAGTTCACGTCATCACATTGAGCAGAGTTCTTTTGTGTTTTCAATCCTACAGAGTAACCACTTCCAGCGCATTGGAGATGACTTTCCATGCGCGCTTCACACACTTTCTCACGCTCCGTGGCCGGGCTCGGTCTTCAGGACATGTACACCCTTGCAGCCCTTCCATCCGCCCTCGACATACTTGTTCACAATCACAGTCAACTCCTTCATGACCTCGGCAACATCGGCTTGCTTCTCCTTGAAATCGATCGTGTGGTTCTCGAGCGTCTCCCATCCCTGGATCTGGAGTGCCTTCGTCGGGTCCTCGACCTGCTGGCCGACCTCGATGCCCGTGCAGCCGACCGCCTTGCGCACGCCGTCGAGAGCCTTGTCCCACTCCCGGAAGTAGTCCTCGAACTTGGTGTCCTGCTTCAGCTGGATCGTGACCCACTCGATAACGGGGGGGATCTTGGGCAGCGCGCGGAAGAAGCGGTAGTGTGCCATCTCGGACTCGCCAACGGTTGAGCCCTCCCGGACCTTCTTGAACTCGACGAACTCCGGCGAGTTGCGGAAACCGTCCATATGCGCCTGAATGACAAATCAGTTTCAAGCCTCGAGTGATGAAAGTCGAGGGGGCGCACCTCATAACTGTCCCATTCGATCAACCGCACGGACTCGCCCGGCACCTCACGCTTGTTGCCCTCCAGCACGATGCTGACGAACCCAGGAACCTTCTTCTGGATCTCAACGCCAGCAACAAGCTTCTTGATGGTAGCCTCCTTGTCCTCCGTGTTAGGGTGGTAGGTGATGGCCTCGTAAATCGTCTTTGTCGGAGTGAGAGACATGGCTTTGGACGGTGAATAACTGAAGGGTAAATTGGA
The DNA here is from genome assembly GCA_001630345.1 of Calocera viscosa TUFC12733. NCBI lineage: Eukaryota > Fungi > Basidiomycota > Dacrymycetes > Dacrymycetales > Dacrymycetaceae > Calocera > Calocera viscosa. The sequence continues at coordinate 28,008 of KV417313.1, forward strand.
GACAAGACAGAGCACGGTCCGAGCTTCCTACGCGACAGCAACGCGTTCATATATACTTTTGATTTCTCCTGCAATTCCCCATTAGGAAGTCATCTGAGGTATGTGGGAGTGGAGGGCAAGGTCCAGGTAGCGTTGTTCCGGAGTTGCGTTGTGAGCCGAAGGCCGCGGGCACCGTTCCGGAGTTACCGCCGTGAATACAATCCGAGCCGAGCCCGCCTAGCCGGCCCATCGAAGCTCAGTCGCCAGTCATAGCGGCTCGGTCAAGCTCTCTTGTGGTGAAGTCCTGCTGCAATGTCTAGCACAGACGACCGGGACGAGAGTGGGCAGACAACATTATTGTCGCGTCCAATAGCGATGGTCACCGGCGGCAGGTGCCCTTACTATTTCTGGGAATGATGGAGGCAGATCGGGTCTGAATTGCGGCATTGCGGTCATCGGACTCGACAGCCTCGGCCCGCGAACCCTCCCACATCCAGTCTTGCAAGAGTCTGTATTCATTACTGTACGACGCTATAGTATGTGCAATGCAAAATGGTATGGCTAAATGCGATGGAGCATCTTGGTATCTATGATGCAAACTTGCCTTGTCGCTCGAAGACCGCCGACTTTCGAGGAGCTATCACCGTCGGTCTCTTGTTCTTGGCCGCCGCCTGCTTCGGCGCCGACTTATTACTTACGAAACCAGTTACCGCTGATCCTCCCCCACGGCTGGTATTCGCATTGTAGCTGTCCTCTTTGCGGAACCTCTCCAATTTAGCCTGCTGTTTGGCGTCCAGCTTCTTCGTTCGTGCCGCAAGCTGGTCATGATATTAGCAGTTGCTCCACTGCGTGGCAAGACCAGACTTACCAGGAGATCCTCATCATTCACTGCAGGTGGCGGCGGTCGTACTCGGGATGCGGTGGCTAGGTTGCGGTAGCGACCCTGACCATCCTCCACGTCCGAGTCACCTTGATCGACCCAAGAAACATCATCCGCATTCATAAGGGGCGTGATGGCCTCTTTGTTCCGGGCAGCTCGGCGAAGCTCATCTCGAAGTTGAGCAGCGCTGACCGTCTCCCTGATTGGCTTGTCATCATCCTCTTCTTCGTCATCAGTTTCGGCTTCAGTTTCAGACTCCTGAGGTATGGGCGCATTGAGATGGTCAAATTCGTGATCGTCATTTGCCTCAATGGTGTTCTGGTATGCTTGATAGAAAGCACGAGTCTCGGGATTATGCGCTGTACACCGGTGAGCATACATGAAATGAGTTGTGAGTTGCAACGTTCTTACCCAGTGCCTCCAACTCAGGTGCACCGTCCTTCCTGCGGAACACGGTCGGGCCGTAACGCCGGCGATTATCATCGTCATCCGAGTCACTCAGGAAATCGTCGCCTCGCCTGCGCGTTCTCTTCTTCCCCTCGATCACGTCCTTGTGATACTTCTCGAGAGCCGCATCATCCTCGGCCTGATGTTCTGCGACCTTTTCCAGAACCTTGTCCACGGCAACGGTTTCAGCGTCCATCACCTGGTCATCCACAAGTCCTGGCAAGGGGGCATCATTCTCTGAATCTTCATCCGACTCGTGCGCATCTTTCCCGACGCTGAAGCCAAGCATTGCTTCTTCCTCCTCTTCTTCAGCTTCACCCTCGACCAGGAGAGACTTGATCTTCTTGCGAAAGGCCTTCTTCTCCTCACGCGCGGCATTCTTCCGAAGAATGTCGAAAGCATTAGGCTCTGTCCTGATGGGTTCAGGTTCCTGAGTTTCCTCTTCGGTTGCGGATGGTTCTTCTTGGAGAAGATCTTCATCGTCTACGTGCCGACGTAAGCGACGAAGCGGCTGCACAGCAGACAATTCGTCATCATCCAAAGACCGGTCATGGACCTTCATGACAGCTCCCTCAGCGAGGAAGTCATCCGTCGAGTTCAGACCGTCGCGCTGTGTAAAATCATCCATTTGGAAAGACTCAGCCAAGACCAAGCGGCTTTCTTGTGGCCGAGAGCGCTCGTTCGCCTTCTCATTCGCTGCGCGTAACGCATCCTGGATACGAGATTCTTGGTCTTCGTGGAATACCTCTTCCTGCAATTGAATCTGTTGGGTGGATAATTCAACAGCCGGCAGTAGATTTGGGGCGGATACATCATCAAGCTCGTCGACGATGTTCCGCCGGAGTTGTGACAGAGGATTGGTGTGGGCCTACAGACATCAAAATTAGTCGAGGGGAAGAATTTTTTCACCGGAGAGCATACCTGGGTTTCGGCGAAGAACTGAGAAAGGCCACCAGCATCCAGACCATTAACAAGGGCAGATCCAAGGAAGTCATTGGCGCTCTCATCCAATGAGGCGCCAACGCCGAAAAGGGGCTTCGGCACCGCGTCGTCATCCTCTTCAGCGGTGTCCGAAAACAGCTTGCGCGGCAAAGCAATGGGAGTTGTCTCGAGGTTCTCAGCTTCCTCATCATCATCCAGCACCAGACTGACACCACTCGCCAGCTTACGCTTCTTGCGTGGTCGCCATGGTTCCTCCGTCTCACTATCCGAAGCATCCCCAACAGGCGCAGGATCGATTTGCATCTCACCAAGGATAGATCGGGTCGGTCGACTTGAGGGCGCTACATTCTCCTTATTCTCGTTGTCGTTCTCCTTGTTGCTGTCGGCGTAAGAAGGCGAGCGAGCGGAAACCTGGGCATCTTCAACATTGGGTAACGGTGCTTCGTCCTCATCCATCGCTTCGTCTTCAACATACGTAGATCCACCAACGTTCTCTTCATTCTCCTTCTCCGAGCCGGCATCGGAAGGCGCCCAATCGCCATCGTCATCGCTGTCGTCCTCTTCTTCGTTTGCCGCATCTGCAGCTTGCTGCTGTTCTAGGGCTTGTTGAATCGCCTCTGTAATGTCCTCCTGCTTGAGCTCTCTTTTCCTGCCACCCCGACTCCTCCACTCCTCCTCCTTTCGCAGAGTCTCTTCAGCTGCAACCTTCCTTGCCTTCTTGAGCAGATTACGATTCAGCGCGTCCCGATTGATAAATGGATCCTTCTTGCCATTCTTACGCGCTGAGGGAGGCGAAGACAAGTCGAAATGCGGCTTGGCCGCCCGATCCAGTTGTGAGTCGGTAGGCGTCTCCGTAGTACGGCGTGCTTTGGGCATCGTTCGAACCAGTCTATCCAAGAAGCCTTTCTTAGCCGAGCCCGGTGCCCTCCGAGCGGACGTCGGCACGCCGTCATCGATTTCAAGGTCGCTGTCGCTATCCGCATCCTTCTGTCGCAATAGTTCGGCAGCTGTCTTCACAGACTGCTCTTGGCGACGTTGAAGAAGTGCAAGCTTGTGCTGGCGGCGCTTCTCATCCTCGGCCCTCGTCTGCTGGAGACGACGTTCGCGGTCCTCAGCGAGGACAGCGTCCGTATCAGGGAGATCGTCTTCCGTGTCGTTCGAGACGGGAAGAAGTAGGGGAGGTGCCGACATAGTGCGCGAAATTGGAGGCATCGGACCTGAAGAGGCTTCGATTGGAACTTGGGAAGAGACTGGAGCTGAGGAGGATAGGGCTGTAGGAGTAAAGGTAGCCTTGTTTGGTGCATTGCGAACGACGGGACTTGATGCGTCAATTATCGGATCATCCTCGATGAGGGCGACTTTGTCCTTCAGCGGCAGGTAGGCCACATTACTGGGACGAGGTAACTTCTTCAGCTGCGTTGTGGCGACTGTTTCTGCAATCTGAGTGCTGTTTGAATTTGCCATCCTGTTACGCTTCGTCAGAAGGGACACATGCCACACAGGCATAGGGACGTACTGTATCGTCTTGAACAGACTTGTCAAGCTAAGGCGGTTCTCATAGCGCGGGATACTCGCGTCCTGTGCAGCCAGCATACGCGCAGTTTCCTTGTCCATTTGGTCAATCTCCTTCTTGCTGAGCTTCTAGAGGGATAGTCAGAAATGACGCAAGCAGAGAGCTATGAGGGCAATACCTTAGGCCTCTTCTTGGTCTTCTCGGCGTCACTACCTTCAGGTCCACTCATGCTGCCTGATCTGCGTCGAGTCTTCTTGGCCACGCCTTCTTCACTGCGGCCTTGGGCCTCGGGTGCATTGATCTGCCTCGAAGGAGATGGCGAATGCGACACCTCCCGGGGTCGGGAAGACGCGAGCTCTCTGAGTTTCTGTTGTCTGCTGAGTCCCGCAGATGCGGGGTCTCGCTGAGGCTCAGCTGAGACTGCACGGCGAGACGAAGCCGATGCAGGAGGCGAGAACAGACTGACACTGTGGGCGCGGTTCAAGGGCTTAGAGACAGCCTTCAGGGGGGAAGAATCGGGGGATTCCACATCTTCCGGCGTGACCTTGATAGGGGACTCGAATAGCTTGGAGGGACCCTCCGAAACGGCGCTTGAGTCGTCGCCGTCTCGCGTCGTCCGGCGTGGAGGCGATGTCACCGCTGAGGACGAAGGGCTGGACAGCACGCGACGCGCAGGACGCTTCGGACCAGCCTTGGCGGGGGATGTTGCAGGCATCGAGAACGACGTGAGAGCCGGTAGGGATCCAGAGAACAAGTCGGCCGCAGACACTCGCGTGCGAGCAGGCGCAATGGGGAGAGGCTCGTCATCATCGGACTCGTCCATCGCAGCCAGCTTCTTCTTCCAGTCCCAATTGAAGCCAGTCTTCTCATCGTCTTCCATCTCCGCGTCTTCTTCCTCATCGTCGTCCTGCATGTGCAACTTGCTCAGCCCCACCGGTGCCGCCATCTCGTAAACGAGCTGCGAGCTCTCTTCCGTCAAGGTAGAGCTGCTGGATTGGTCCACCCTCGGGGGTGAGCTAGGAGGGAGCGCATCCTCCTCATGCTCCTCTACGACGGGAACAGCGGGCTTAGGCCGACCATAGGTGACGCGGACTTTCGGCTTGGCCTCCATCGCGTGCTGCGGCGATGTCCGCAGAGGTGAGACTTGACGCGTCGGTTCAGAGTCGGGAATTATGATATTGCCAGGGGGTGAAGGCGACATCGGCTCGCACGCTCACCGCGATTGGTAAAGGTTGCAATCAAGCTCGCGGCGGTGGGGGTGAAGGTATACAGCGGGGGAACCGTAACCGCGTCCTCGACGCGTTCCGCTGGTATGTATGAGTAGGAGCGGGTGCAGTCGCGCGGCGCAATTTCGCATCCCAGACATGAAGCACGTGCCCTCACGTGAATTACATTTTGTTTACTTTCACGCGTTTAAATCTTGCTTCAATTGAAATGCACCGAAATGCAGGTCAAGCGGCTTTCACACAGATTATGCGGACTACTATATTGCATTGCATCATAGGCATATGGTATAGTAACCCATGGATCGTGAAGAACAACTGCGCAAACCCCACCACTCAAGCGCGAACCTTGAGCGCACCCAAGAACGACGCCTTCTCCTCGAAGGTCTGGAAAGCACCGTGACCGAACTTGGAAGAGGTATCGATAAACTTGAGCTGGACCTGCTCGAGATCTCTGCGGCTCGTGTGGACCATGAGGGACTTGCGGATGGTGATGATGCGCTTCTTGGTTCCCGGAATGGAACCCTTCAGCATGAGGAAGTCGTTCTTGATGATACCGTAATGGGGGAAGCCACCCATCGGCGTGATCGCCTTTTTGGTGTTGTCTGCCTCGGTCGTCGCATTCGAGTCGTCGGTGCCGGAACCCACACGGTAGATTTTCTTGTTGAGCTCAGTCCGGTGATGGTAACCGTTCTGACCGGCACGAGCAACCGAGAACATGACCTTGGATGGATGCCAAGCACCAATACAAGCGACCTTGCGCAGACCCTTGTGCGTCTTCCGCGGCAGCTTCTTGGTACCCCAACGGGCAGTCACACCCTCGAATCCGTGGCCCTTGGTGACGGCAATGACATCGACGACCTCGTCCTGCTCGAAAATGCTCGAGATCTCCACTGGCTTCTCGAACAGGCCCTTCGCGAAGTCAACCTTCTCCGCGACGGAGCCGCCATTGACCTGGATCTCCATGAGATGTGCCTTCTTCTGCTTGAGGCCGGTCTTCGACAGCTGGGTATGGGCGAGGATGCGGACGACAGTGCAGTATTTCCGGATGCGCTCGAGCTCGCGGGCAATGCTCTTGCCGCCGTTCTCCGCATGCTTCTTCGCGTAGCGAGTGAACGCCTTCTTCTTGCTGCGGTACCAGTTCTTGTAGAACCGGCGCTTGAGCTCGTCGGAAAGATGGGAAGCCCAGACGGTGGTAAGGGAGCGGAGGCCACGGGGTGTCTCGACGTAGCCAACAACACCAACGACCATCATCGGAGGTGTCTCAATGATCGTGACAGCCTCGACGACCTCACGCTTGTGCATCTTCGAACCCGGGCGGTCGAGGTCACGGACGACGTGGGTCATGCCAGCCTTGTAACCCATGGCGGCGGTCAGGTGAACCTTCTTCTTGGGGTCATCCTGCGTAAGTGTGATCAGCTGTTGACCGACATCCCACTTATGATGCACGCACCTTAGGGAAGGACTTGACCTTGCCGCGATGCCTCGCAGCCCGCTTGCGGGGAAGGAAACCGAGACTGCCGTGGCGGGGAGCTTCGTACTTACGGTGACTGCAGGATGGACAATATTAGGAACGTTTAAGCCATCAATCATCATACATGCATACCTCATTTTTGGCGGAGGAGGGGTGGGCGACTAGTCGGTGTCGAAGGTATGGAGGACGACGACTAAAGTGAACGGGAGCAATTCGAGCAGCCACCAGACAAGGAACTGTACAGTTATTGGCTGCGCCGCGCCATTGGTGGCTGTGAATGTCCTTAGGCGCCCATTGCGAGCATCTTAGCGCCCGCTCTCCTGTTTGAACGATTCTGGACTGTCTCCGACAGAGTTCTGATGTCGCTGATTGTTCTCTATTTACTACTGCAGTGCTAGCACCTCACTCAGCATGCCCCGATTCCGCATCCTACAGCCTAGACGACCAGTGCAAGTGTTCCGTCTACACTGTGGCTTCGGAAGTGCCACCTCTCTGTAGAGAGGCGCCTCGTATCACTTAATTAGTTTCGAGTGCACACCAACGTGTATAAGTGCACACCCTTTGATTCCATTTTTTGTCGTTTCTAGTTGTACAATACCTACCTTCCGGAACGCCAGAAAGCCCATAATCAAAAGGGAAAAAGAAAAGAAAGAAAGAAAAGAGATGGAGTTGGTCGGCGCAGCGCGGTGATGCTTCACAGCTTCGACCTGCTCTAGCCGAGGATCGGATCAACTCAGGCTAGGCTCACTTTGGACTCGTGCGCGGGGAGAGGAGCGCCTTTTTTCTGCGAGCCTGGGGCTCCGCTCGATCCAGCGCCGGGCGGCTTCGGTCCTGGTGGCCCAGGCGGGCCCCTACGGACATCGTCATCGTCATCCTCGCTCTCGCTACTCTCACTGCTCTCGCTCGACGCCTGCCGCCTGAGCTTCCTATACTGCCCCCTCATCGCCCTTTCCCGCTCCCTCGCCGCGTCCCTATACTGATCCCGCATCGCGCGGAAGGCGTTGCGCATCTCCCGTCTCTGCTCGCGGGGCATGGTGCGCCAATGGGCGTGCAGGGCGCGTGCGGCGTGTTTCTGCAGGTAGGGATGATGGCGTGAGCTCGGGCTGCAGTGCGGAAATGGGAATGGGAAGGGGGGGCTTACCATTTGTCGCGGGTCGCCGAACATCTGACGGGGGTCGCCGGGGAGTTGGCCGGGAAGAGGTGGGTAGCCTGTGGGCGGGTAGGAGCCGGAGGGCATGGGCGGCATAGGGGGCATGGGCGTCATGGGCGTCATGGGCGTCATGGGCATCATGGGCGTCATGGGTGTCATGGGCGGCATGGGCGGCATGGGCGGCATGCTGGGCTGCGAGGGCGGGGAGGGCATGGACCTTCCTGGCGCGCCTGGAGGAGTTGGTTTGGTCGGTTGACTTGGTCGACTTGGTGTACTTGGTGTACTGGGTGTACTTGGTGTACTTGGTGTACTTGGTGTACTTGGTGTACTGGGTTGACTTGGTCTACTCGGTGGACTTGGTGGACTCGGTTGCCCAGGCTGACCAGGCTGCTGAGGTGCAAACAGTCCTCCAAGGAAAGGGACGCGGCCGAGCGGACTTCCTGGTCCCAGCGGGCCCCGGGCACCAAACATTCCCCCTAGCACTCCTCCTGGTCCCAGAGGTCCCCCGGGCCCAAGAGGGCCATTAGGTCCCAACGGTCCATTTGGTCCCAGAGGTCCTCCCGGGCCTAGAGGACCGTGCGCACCGAAGGGTCCATTAGGGCCAAACGGTCCATCTGGCCCCAGGGGCTGGTGCTGATGTGGGCGAGGATGCGGATGCGGATGCTGGCCGTGATGGTGATGCGCATGCGTGCCATACTGTTCCTGGGACCACGGTTCCGGCTCTGGGAACCTCTCCCCGCCGCCGGCGCCACCGAACCCTCCCCATCCCCCGCCCCACCCACCGCGTCCTCCACCCCACCCTTCTCTCCCACCGCCAAATCCCCCGCGCCCGCCTTCAAAGTCGGCGTAGCCGTCCGGTCTCCCCCTGCCTCCTCCCCCACCTCCGCGCCCACCTCCGCCCCCGCGTCCACCCTCAAACCCCCTTCCCCTCCCTCCCCAACCCCCTCTCCCTCCGTATCCCAATCCCGGTCCCGGCGCCCCAGCCTCCCCGGTAGGCGTCACAGAGATCTGGAACCCGGGCACGGTCCAGTTCCAACCCCCCGCTCCCTGTGCTCCCTCGTTCGCGTTCGTGTTCTGGCCGACGTTGGAAGCTGATTCCCCCGGTGCGAGCTCCTCTCCCTCCTGCGCCTGCACCTGTGCCCCGGGCGAGCCTGGCGTGCGCGGAGCGGTGGGGGAAGCAGGCGTGCGTCCGAGGGAGGAGAAGCTTTCGCTCTCCTCGTACGTCGGGAGTTGTTCGTGTGCTGCCAGCGGGGACGCCTCGAGCTCCCCGCTATCGGCAACGTAGGGGTTGTTCGACCCCCCCTGCTGAGCCTGGCCGGTGTCGAGGCGTAGTTGATGTTGTGCGAGTGCGGCCTTCTCCGCCGCTGCTTTGTCTTCGTTGATGATCATCGTCGTTTGTGGTAAAGATATTCGCGAGGGCGGGGGGGACAAAGGGAGCGCCTTTATACCCTACAGCGCAGGGGGTAGATGACTAGACAGTGGGAGTGCACGGTTGTGCGCAGTGTGCGGAGATGGAGAAGCGGAATTGCGCAGCTGCTGCGTGCCTCAAATCGGGAAAGGAGGCGCCCGGCACGGCCGCGTCTTCCGATGGGAGTCATCCGCCGCGCGGGGCGCTGCCTCCCCGTCCTGCACCCGGGAAATTCTCGTCTCCGAACATCCTGGCGGCTGTGCTCCGCAGCTTTGTTCCCGTCTGCTCCCGCTCGACTGGGCACACAGCGCTTTCTCGCAAAGACAAGGGACAATACCGACAGCTCACTCAGAGCATACCATCATGGTGCGTCTTCTTCTTCGCGGATGGCGCCGGTGCTGGTGTCTGTCCTCCCAGGCAAGCGAGTGCTGTGTACTGCGTGAGCGCAGAGCGCGTAGCTGCCCAGGGGGAGGTGGATGCCCGTGCCGGCTGCTGGATGCACTTCTCCCTAGCCGCGACAGACGCTGATCACACTGTTCATAGGCCAAAGCAAAAGCCGCCGCCGGCGCGTCGTCAGGCGGGAAAGCCGCCAAGAAGAAGAAGTGGTCCAAGGGCAAGGTCAAGGACAAGGCGCAGCATATGGTCACGCTCGACAAGCCGACGTTCGACAGGATCTTCAAGGAGGTCCCGACGTTCAAGTTCATCTCACAAAGCATCCTCATCGAGCGCTTGAAAGTCAACGGCTCCCTTGCGCGCGTCGCCATCCAGCACCTCGAGAGGGACGGACTGATCAAGCGGATCGTGCACCATCATGGCCAGCTGATTTACAGTGCGCAATCCCTGTACCTTTCTCTTTTATCTCACAATCTAATGCGCTCTGCAGCACGGTCAGTAGGCGGCAAGGACGAGTAAAAGCCTGTGGTTCGTTTGCTTGCATGTATCGTCCAGCTCGCTGGGCTTGCCTGTAGGGCCGGATACGGCCGCAGGGCACCATGTTATCCTCATTTGCGTATGACCAATGCATGAGCTATGACAACGCGGTGTGGGCACTAATCGTGCGTCAAGACTGTAGTGCGGTCCTGTGAATTGCACTGTGCAACGCTGCGCTTGGAGTCACGTTGCATATCTGCTCTTGCTGTCGTCGCGGGAACGACCTCGGCCAGCCATCACCATCGAGTCATTAAATGATCATTAAGGGTATCATCTGCGTGATATACATAAAGTGAAAAGATACGCCTTCTTAAGCACACCAATCTCCCTCTCTACATCCGGTTAGCCCCATGCGGCCGTCGAGCTGCCTATTGTCAGCCACGTCACATCCCACGGTAGAATGTACGCACCTGTAGTTGACTATGAGATGGCCTTCGGTTGCGAAACACTGTCAAGCTGTCAGCTACATCCTGCAGAGCAGTGCAGATCAGGAGGGGAGAGGAGCGCACCTTGTACAGGTTTGCAACAGTATCGTCCGGCGCGGGGGAGAAGGCGCTGTTGATGTATGTGAACTGTCAGGTTGTCAGCTTTCTCTCGCCACGGGAGAGGGGATGGCGCCTGGAAGACGGGAAAAGAGATGGCAAGGACGATGGAAAAGGAGATGGTAAAGGAGATGGTAAAGAGACAGCAAAGAGACAGCAAGTCAATGAAAGGCTCACGAGCGAATCCGATGGCTTCCAGCCCAGCTCCTTCCTCAGGAACTGGATGACGGCCTGAAACCGATTTGAGGCTGTGATGCGGTAGTAGTTCTGTCGCATTATGGGCGCATTGCCGATGGCTTTGAAGCGGACGACGACTGCGAGCAGCGCGCACGAGCACGATGACGAGCAGACAGGAAGGAGCGCAGGCGGAGCAGAACGAGGGCGAGAGGGAGCAGAACAGGAAGGAGGACAATCACCCCGTCAGCCTCGCACGAATGCAGAGGAGGGGGAAAGCGCACCCTTGGACATATCCTTCTGCCTGTACGTGTCCAACGCCCCCGCCACGCCGGGCGCCAACGCGGAGGATACGGTGGAAGGTGTGTTGCCTGAGATTGGGAGCGGCGGCAGCGGGGGGGAGAGGGCTTCTGGGATCGGGGTGGGGGTGGTGGACGACATCCAGCTGGGCAGGGATGGCTGACGTGGAGAGAGCAAGAGGGAGCGGAGAGACGAAGAGAATTGAAGGCGAGAGAGTGGGCGCGAGGGGCGCGCGCGGCTGCGAGAGCTGAGGGATGCTTACGTAAGTGCGTGAAGAAAAGCACCCGCTGGATGGGCGGACTGTAAGGAGACAACCACCGTGTGACCTTCTTTTCGGTGCCCACCTATACGCTGCCGACTCGAGGACTATCATTGATGTCCATCCTCGGACATTTTCAAGGGTAGATTCGATTCCCCGTATCCACGGACCGCTTAGATACCCACTTCTATTGTTCCAGATATTATTGGCTTGGCAGTGTGAGGAGTGCGAGGAGTGTGAGGCATTCTGCAAGCCATATACAGCGAAGATGGTTATCCAGACTCGAGCGGTGTCTGAAGACGACGACCAGCTCCATAATCCGACCATCCGGAGAAAAACCATGGCCGTTGCATGGAACGGTCCCTTTGGGGATCACCGCCGATGACCAGGTCAGCAGGCAGAACCGATGGGATCTGTCTTCCTGCATGCCGAGTTTCATCGATCGTCCACCCGTCCGCATCAAAGCAGTCCTGAGCGCGTTCATGTTGCAAGTTGTCCTGTTACCGAGGTATTGACAGGAATGGAGAAGATTGAAGCTTTTAGAACGCCGGGAGGCGGGACCAATCTATAAGAACCACCAGGACAACCACGACGACCGTCACACCTCTCTCCCGGTTCACCACCATGGTAAAGACCACTCCGCCCACCGAGCGCAAGACAACTGATGACAGCACAGCCCAAATACACACTACTAGGGTATATCTTAAAGAAAGAAGCCTGGCACAAGTGGGTTGACTTCCACCCGGACACAGATGGCGCCGATTTCTACTATCTTATGGCCCTCACGAACATCAAATTCATGGACGACAAAATGTACAAGTTCTTCCAACGCCTCTACCCCCTCACATCCGAAGAGGGACCATGTTCCGAACATCTACATGACCTCTTCCTTGCTACGCGCGAGGGCCCCAAGACAGCCGAGGAATTAGACAAATCCCCAGAGGACCTCGCAGCGAAGCAGAAGGCGCGAGAATATGGCCTCGACCCGGACACCCTGAGATGGAGCTGGGCGGATTTCCGCACGAGAGAATGAGTCAGCGGGCAGAATCGATGGGCTCTGTCTTCCTCCATGCCGAGATTCACCGATCACCCACCCGTCCGCATCAAAATGTACCGGTGTCACATTCATCACGCCCATGCGAAGCATCGCAGGCCCGGCTGCGAGCATGTCAACTGCGAACCATGCTGGGGACAGAAAGGCTTAGGGCAGCAACGGGTGGGCCCGCTGAGCCCGGGATCGGGACGTGTTAGGTATCTAGAGAGAATGCGTAATGACTGTTTGCTCTGTGAGCAACAGCTTTATTTCCACTTTTAGACAATCTTTTCTATATTTGGCTACTTTGGGTCCGCCGTCCGATTCCGTCCG
>KV417313.1:43114-55356 GCA_001630345.1 Calocera viscosa TUFC12733
GCCGATTTGGTCTTCTATGTCCAGGCACATATCCTGTCTGATCCTCCATTCGACATGCTGTTAGGACGCCCTTTTCATACTCTGGCATCTTGCATTACCGTGGATTCGTCCGATCAGTCACAACTTATCGAAATCCATTGTCCGAATACGCAACGAACCATGCGGCTCTATACCAGCCAGTTTACTCGGACCAAGCGGACTCCGGTTTTTCCATGAACATCGATGATTCGATTGGTTCTCGAGGAGATGATTTCAACAACGGCATTGGCACTGGCAACTCGGACTCATACTTGGCTTACGGCATGGATCCTTCGATCTGTAAACAAATCACACACTATGATCTTCTAAACAGGATCGCACATTCGACTTCGGCCTCAATACCTCTTAATACCCGGCCTGTATACGCAATACGAAAATATAAACCGATGGACCGAAAGGTCAAACCTGTTTCGACTACAACACCTGAAGACGTGAAGATTGGACGTCGATTTCCTTCAGATCCTCTCGAATTTCTCCCTGAACTTCCGATTTTCCCTCCCGACTTCAAACCTGGTCTCCGTCTTACCCAGGAGCGATATGATGCTCTTGATCTTAACAAGCATGGATTCTTATGGCCTGAAGAACTGAAACTTGTCTCTTGGATCATTCAACAGCACGAAATGGTATTCGCATGGGATGAGTCCGAGATGGGGCTCTTCCGATCGGATTACTTTGATCCAGTTATAATACCTACCATCGAACACACTCCCTGGCAGCACAAGAACATTCCCATTCCACCTGGACTCCTGCCCAAAGTATTGAAGGTCTTGAAAGATAAACTGAATGCTGGTGTCTATGAACCTTCGCAATCGTCATACCGATCTCGATGGTTCTGCGTATTGAAAAAAGACGGCACCCTTCGGCCTGTACTCGACCTTCAGCCTTTGAATGGCATTACTATTCGAGACTCGGCTCTTACTCCTTTATCCGAGCATATGATCGAACGATTTGGAGCCCGAGCGGTCTTTTCATTACTTGACTTCTTCCGAGGATTCGAACAGCACCTTCTGCATCCCGATTCGAGGGACCTCACTACTTTTCAGTCTCTATTGGGATCGCTTCGGAGTACTCGAAATCAAATGGGAGGCACAAATGGAGTCCAGATCATGCACGAGGATACCACATTTCTATTACGAGAGGAAATTCCTGATATCACCATACCCTTTGTCGATGATATTCCCGTAATCGGCCCCAAGACCCGATATGAGCAACCCAATGGCAATTACGAGCTTCATCCGATTAACCAGGGTATTCGCCGATTCATCTTCGAGCATGTTTCCGATCTCAATCGGATTCTGACTCGAATCGAACATTCAGGAGGCACTCTGAATGGGCCGAAGATGGTTATCTGTGCTCCTGAGGTTGTCATACTCGGGCAGCGGTGTTCATATCAAGGTCGACACCCCGATCGTTCCAAAATCGAAAAGCTACATGACTGGCCGATCCCACAGAGTCTTACAGATGTTCGAGCCTATCTCGGCACTCTAAGCATTGTTCGGATGTTTATACGTGATTTCGCCCTGAAAACTCGGCCTCTTGAAGAGCTCAAGAAGAAAGGGGTTGTATTTCGCTGGACAGACCTCGAACAGCAGGCCTTTGATCAGCTTAAACGGGAGGCATGTCGTGAAGACGTGCTGGTTCCTATCGACTATTCAGCAAACCGACTCGTAACACTTGCAGTCGACTCCTCCTACTTGGGTGTGGGCTTTGTCCTGTATCAAGATGACCTCAAGGGGAAGCGTCAACCTGCTCGATTTGGCTCTATTGCATGGAATGAAGTTGAATCACGCTATTCGCAACCAAAGCTCGAACTGTATGGCCTCTTCCGAGCAGTCCGCTACTTTCGAATATGGCTCATTGGCTTGCCTCGATTTCGAGTTGAGGTTGATGCTACCTGCATTAAGGGCATGCTCAGTAACCCTGACTTACAGCCGGCTGGTAGTATTAATCGGTGGATAGCGGGTATCAAGTTGTTCGATTTCGATCTGGTCCATGTGCCAGCCTCCAAGCATGCTGGACCTGATGGCCTTTCTCGAAGACCGCATGCAAGGTTCGATCGAACAGAAGAACTTGTTCCCGATGATGATAACGACTTTGGCCTGTCCTCTGCTTTCAGTTTAGTTCTTACTCTGGGTGACCATCGATTTGAAGATGAGGAATTAACTCCACCTCCTGATGATGTCTCCGATCTCGTCTTCGATTCACCACGTCCGCTTTCCCCTCTCACGCCGATTCCAGATGATTTCTCCGACTTCGAGTTTCCCACTTTGCAACCAGCTCCAGTACCTACCCCAGGACCTCCTGAAATTTCCGAACTCGATGATGGAGAATCAGTACTTCGAGCTTCACCTTTGCCTACTGGTGAACCCCAGGCAGAGAATGAGCCCTTGAATTCAACCTCGACTCAACCTGTCAGCACACCCTCGAATTCGATCATTCTACCACAAAGTGATGCTGCTGCTCACATGGATTCTCGGATGACTTACATATTTGAGTACCTGACGGATCTCACATTTCCTCCCGATTGGGACACCCGAAAACGCAGGGGCCTAATTCGTCAAGCTAAAGGCTACTTCATCCTGAATGAGGCCTTGTGGCAAAAACGAGCACAGGGTCAGCACCGAAAGTACATTCCGTACTCGGACCGTGAACAGCTTATTCGTGAAGCTCATGACGATCATGGTCACAAGGGATTCAAGACTGTAGCTGGCATCTTGTCTCTTCGATTCTGGTGGCCCGATTTACGTGCAACAGTCAAGTGGTATCTGGCAACTTGTCCGACTTGTCAGACTCGAAGTGTGCAGAAGCTACTCCTTCCTCCTAAGGTCGATTACCCTGCTCCTCTATTCTACAAGATCCATGCCGATACCATGATTATGCCGAAGGCAAAAGGCTATCGATATATTGCCCATGCTCGATGTTCTCTCAGTTCATATCCCGAATTCCGTGTTCTTCGTCGCGAAAATGCCCGAACATTGGCCGACTTCCTTTTCGAAGATGTTATATGCCGGTGGGGCCAAATTGGCGAAATTGTTACCGATAACGGTACACCTTGGGTGGCAGCTGTTTCCGAACTCAGTACTCGCTATGGAATCCGGCATATTCGAATATCGGCATACAATTCCCGTGCTAATGGCCTAATTGAATCGAAACATTACCCAGTTCGAGAAGCCATTGTCAAGGCTTGTGGCAATGATATCAACCGGTGGCCCGAACTCGTTCCCTTTGCTTTCTGGAGTGAGCGGGTCTCGATTCAGCGATCAACAGGTTTCTCACCATATTACATTGCTCATGGAATACATCCAACTCTCCCGATGGATCTGGTGCAGCGGACACTGCTGGTTCCCCCGATTAACCTTCCTTTGTCTGTACCCGATTTGTTGGCCTATCGAATTCAGCAACTCGAAAATCGCGAAGAGGAATTGCACACCTTGCAGAATGAAGTTTATCAAGCTCGTCTTCGCTATGCAGCCCAATTTTTGCGAAATCATGAAACCACAATACACGATTATGACTTCCAACCAGGGCAGCTGGTCCTCGTCCGAAATACTCGAATCGAAAATGATCTGGGTCGCAAAACCAAAGCCCGATACTTTGGTCCCCTTATCGTGGTACATCGGAATGCAGGTGGATCATATATCATTGCCGACCTGGATGGGTCCATCCTTCGAGTTCGCATTGCTGCTTTTCGAGTGATTCCATTTGCTACACGGGACCCACAGACATATTCGGTGCTTGATGTCTTGAAGTGCACCCAACTCGAATTGGAATCCACAATTGCGAACATCAACAAGACTCCACTTCCCGAGCTTGGGTCGCCTTCCGAAGTCGGTGATGTGCCCGATGATCAGCTCTGATCATCTTATCGAGCTCGATTATACCCAATCCGCTTTCGGATCATGCCGCTCCTTACCACCTTTTCCACCTTGATTGTTGCTTGTTCTCTCTTTTTTGTTTCCCGGGAACCATGTGCAAGTGCAAGGCCCTTTCACTATGAATATGTCAGCAAATTCCATGCCTCTTGATTTCAACAGGAACGGTCACGATCACACAGAAACATACACGATTTTGGCTATCTCAACAAGCGAATTCAGACATCCCAAGGACGACTACATATCAACAGTCGAACTCGGATAGATGGCAGTGCCCGGATAGTGACACGCGAACTCGGACAGGGAAGCAACGACTATATCTGGTCAATTGAACTCGGAGCAACAGCTGTGCTCGGGCATGTACAGACGAACTCAGACAGAGTATTCACGACTACACCTGGACAATCGAACTCGCAGGACCAGCCGTACACGGACCCAGACAAGCGAACTCGGATGTTGCTGCAACGATTAGGCTCGCTCAGTGAGAGTCGAACTCGGGGCTCAACAAACGAACTCAATTTTCTAAACAACATACTCGCTTTTCTTAAGGCATAATTCAGGCAATAACACTACGAATTCGACTCCTTTAAAGCCGATTACAAGGAAGCAATCAAACCCTCATACTCCTCCTGCAAGGCCTTAATCTTGTGGCCCAGGGCTTGAATTCGCTTCTTCGTGTCCGAGGACATCAATTTCGATTTCGCTTTGCCGAAGTCGAGAAGTCTTTCTTCAATAGAAGCCTTGAGTACGATTTTCTTCAGCTTCTTATCGTGGCGCTTGGCAAAGCTGCACGTCAGCTGCTTCTCCCTACAGGTGCTGCAGCCCCATTTGCGGCCGAATTCGGGACCCGAGCAGGGATTAACGAGTTCGTTCGTTGTCTCGTCGATTTCGATGTGCTTAAAGCACCAGTCACACTATTATCCGATCAGACGAATTCGAAAATCAGCCACTATTATGCGCACCGTGCCATCCGCCCCATATTCAAGCTTCTGTTCATCATTGAGAGTACGAAGGCGATCGGCGAGTGACAACGAATTCGAGGTGTCCGGCTCGACAGTAGAGGGAGGGGAGTCCGCCCCAAAACCCTCAAACTCCGTGGCTCCAGAGTCAGAGCCAAAGCCCTCCCACTCCGGACTACCAGGGTCCTCCTGGTCCGCGTCGAAAAAGTGCTCGGAGTTAAGAGTTGGGGCCATAGGAGTTAAGGGTCCAGATGTCGCCAGAAGATCAAGGAGTGTTAAGGGTCCTTCTTTGATGCCCCGCGTTTTTCATACATCAGTGGCTGTGTCAAGGGACCAAATCTTCTTCAACTTCGCTGCGTCGTTTCGTCGCTGACTGAGGGCAGTCAGATTTCAAGTTTCCGGGGGTATGACTGTTTGCTCTGTGAGCAACAGCTTTATTTCCACTTTTAGACAATCTTTTCTATATTTGGCTACTTTGGGTCCGCCGTCCGATTCCGTCCGCGCCCGATCGGAGGCATAATTTTCGTATATAGAACCCGCGCATCCCTTTCGGGCGCGGGCATCGTCTTCGTCCCCCCCCACCACCTAATCGAACTTGTTCCCGTCCACGCCCCTCCGAACTCAGCCTCGAGTTATCAGTAATGATAACTAAGATATTGCTGCCCCACGCCCGCCGCCGGCATTCAAGCTTACGTAAGTGCATCAGGAAAAGCACCCGCTTGTTGGGCGGAATGCGAGGCGAGGGATTTGTCCAGGGCCCTTTGCTGCAAAGGCACGCGCTCGCCGACCTACTCTCGCTCTCCACCCTCTGCAGCGCATACATCTTGCTTGCTGCGCTATCCCGGGCGATAGACTGCACTGCTATCTTTTTGGTTATTGGCTGATATGATCCCCCCACTATTCTCGAGGTTATAGACCCCCGTGCGCACATTTCCCATCAGAAGCGTTGACCTGCACTAACGATGCTCACTCGGTGGGCAGACATGCAGCTCCCCCCGCGCGCCGCTGCCCCGTCTCCCCACGCTCATGCACAGGCGCATCCTGCGCCCTCTCCCGGGGAAACACCCACCACCCGCACGGGGCTTGGGCTTCCCACACACCGCAGCCCTCCTGCGCTGCACCCTCCCCTTCCTCGGCCCCCTCCTCCCTCCCCCGTGCGCGTGCGCGCTGCACACCTCCCCACCTCTCCCCGCGCCCGACCCGCCAGAGCGCCAGACCCCGCTCGCCTCCCGCTCAGTCCTCGCCAAGCGCAGCCCTACCCGCGCAGCCCGCTCGCCACAGCGCGCCGCCTCCCTCCAGCGCCGGGTAGATCCCCGCAGCGCCGAGCTGGCAAGGCGCGCGATCAGCCTGTCGGAGGAGCATGTTCGGCGCTTGCTCCGGGAACAGCAGGAGCAGCAACAGCAAAAGATTCATCAACCTCAACCTCAACATCCAGATCCCCAACAGCAGGATCCACAACACTCGGCGGAGCAGCAGGGGCAGGACGAAGCCGAGCGGATCCTGCAAGCGCTTACGCAGGGGCTGGAGGGCGCGCAGCCCGCTTCCGCGCGCTTGGAAGCGACCGGTGGAGAGAGGGAGGGGGAGGAGTCCTGGGTCGTCGACGGCCTGGGCGAATACGACACCCTATATGCGGCGGTTACGAGCGCGCAGCAGGAAGCTGTGAAGGGGGAGGAGAAGGACACGGTGCGGGCACAGGTAGAGGAAGGCCGGGAGGAGGCGGGTCCCGTCGAGCGCCCGAGGGAGTACGAGGAGCTGTATTCGGAGGTTGTGAGCGCGGAGCAGGCCGACATGAGGGTGAACCACGAGGTGGACGCGACAGAACTCGCCGACGCAGGCTTGGCACTGGTAGCACAGGAGCCCATGCAAGCCGGGCGACCGCCGAGCGCGTTGGGGAATATGGAAGCGGGAGATATGGCAGGGCAGGAGGATGCAGAGCAAGAAACGACTTCGTCTTCAAGGCCCGGCTCGGCCTTGCAAGCACGGACCCGCCCGCCCCATCCAGAGGTGGACGACTCACGCGTCCCGCTCCACCTCCCAGCGAGCGAGACAGCTGCGGTCGACTCTGCCCACCTCGACCACCTCCACGCCGCCGAGCCGCAGGGCGCAGAGGCAACAGAGAAAAGGATGGCAGAACGCGCAGTTCCAGAGGAGCAAGAGCATCTGGAACAGGACCACGCTTCATCCTCGAACCCAAACTCTGGGCCCCAAGAACACGTGGGTCCACACAACCCCGAGCTCGACAACAGTAACGAGGCGCTCCCTCCACCTGTTCCCGTCCGGGAGGTCTTCTTTCATCCTCCGGCGCTGCAGGATGCTCCGGGGATACCTTTACCGGTGCCGCAAGGTGCGCCCCGCACGAGGCGGGCTGGAAGCGCTGCGAAGAGGACGAACGGAGGCATGTCCATGGAAGGACAGTTCAATGCACCGCCTGCCATGATGAGCGGTTTGCAGAAAACGTCCGAGGCAGGAGTCGATCAAGGCCAAGAGATTATAGCGCAGGAGACGGCTTCGTCGAGCTCGACTCCCCCAGAATACGTCCCCCCTTACCACCCCGAAGTAGACTACTCGCGCTACCCACCACACCTCGGGACGAACGAAACGGCTGCCTACGACCCTGCCCTCCTCTCGGAGCTGTATTCCGCCCTGGCCGCTGCCGGCCCGGACGAGCTGTGGGACGCGTACCACCAGCTAGCGCAGAGCCACCCGCTCGCGGGGCGGCACCTGCATCCGGCAACCCTCCATCGCATCGCCGAGCAGCTCGTGAAGCGCAAGCCCCGCACGCGCGAAGGCTTTCTACGCCTTCTAGCGGTACTCAACGACCTCCGCAAGGTGGGCGGCGAGGTGCGCACGTACCAGTGGAACGCGCTCGCCGACTTTGCGGGAAAGGGCTTCAGGGTCAGTACCGTTGAGGACTGGGGTGCAGCTCTGGGCGTGTATAAGGATATGCTCGAGGAATGGCACGCGCGCCGGAAGCGGGAAGCGTGGCTAGCCGCGAAGCGAGAGGCCGCTGGTACCACTGGGGACGATCCCAAGAACGGGCGGGGCGACGGGGAGGACGGCGCCGACATTGGCAGCCCCGACATTATCACGTACAACACTCTTCTCTCCGTGGCCGCACGGACGGGGGACGAAGGTGCGTTGACTCGCGCGATCCGGCTGCTGTCACCGCACCCCGGAGGACCCGAGAAGATGCCTCCCGCGGACGCGCTCACGCTGCTCTCGCTCATCCCGCACTACACGGCGCTCGGCACGCCCGAACAGGGCGCCGAGGTACTTCGTGGGGTAATCGCGCTCGGCAAGCCGCTCCAGATCGACGCGTTCAACGCGGTTATGTGGGCATACGCGCGCAACCGCCAGGTCGACGTTGCGGCCGACGTATACGCCGCGCTCCGCGCGCACCAGGCGCAGCCGCATGGAGAAGCGTGGAAGTTGACTGTCCCCACCTGGGACCAGAACCCCATCCTCTCCCTCCCCGGGCTGGCGATGGCACCCTGGCTCATGCCCGACGAAATTACGTACAGCCTACTGATTCAGCAATTCTGCTATGACGGCCGGCTGAATGACGCCCTCCAAGCCTTCAGAGACATGGTCACCCCCCCTGCCGGGTTCGCACCGAGCATGACCATCTTCCGCGCCATCTTTGTGGGGTTTGCACGACATGCGGGCGACCCGAACAGGCTCAGAAGCGTCTCCTCCCTGGGTTTAAGGCTCATGACCCGCCTTGGCGTTGCCGCCGTTACGCGGAAGCTGGGCGACGCCGTGGGCCACGCGTTCGGGACGGAGGGGGTAGAGGAGGAACGGGCGCGGGCCGAGCGGGCGATTGCCTGGAATCTTGCCACGCTCGAGCAGCTCTTTGCAAGTTTCATCAAGCTCGAGTGGGATGCGTCGCCCACCTCGCTCGTGCTATACTGGATACTCATGGGCTATGCAAAAGCGACGGGGAACGACTGGACGCGCCTGCTGCAGGTCTGGGAGACGCTGGAGGGCAAGTTTGGCACCCTCCCAGACTGGGAACGGAGGTCGGGCGGCTCACGTCTGACCAGGGTCGTGCGGCGGATCAGGCTCGGCATGGAGGAGGAATCGAGGAATTACGCCGAGGAATGGCAGAGCCGGGGCCAGCCGCCACAAGCCGCGTACAGGCCGCCAGTTCGGCAAGCCGTGGCCAATGCGTCCAAAAGCGAGTTGTGGGAGCCGGGAGGCACCGAGTTTGAGTTTCGGTTTCCATTGCCACCTGCTCCAGGCAGCGGTGGGATGGGTCCCGCTCAGCCGCCGCCATTTCGATTTCAGCATCCTGCCCGGCAGGCGCATAGGGGGACGGGTCATGATCCCAATAGAGGAGACGGTAATGTCTAATGCGGTATCTATCGTACAACAATGTGTAATAAAACAATTTGCAACGCACCGGTGCGCCGCAGAGCAGATCGAGAGAGATTGTTGTCCCTAGATCGTCTATCGTACACTAGGTCTTACGGAGCTTCTACGCCTGCTGGAGTCCGACCTGCTCCTCCCGCCACGCGATGAACTCCTCCCAGCTCGCATCGGCCTTGCGGCTCTGGTACCGGCGGAGCTTGATGCTCCTCCTGATATCCTCGGTGATCCTGCCGTCCCAGCCGGCCTTACGGATCGCGCTGTCGACCGCCTCGACCTTTGTCCACCCTTGCTCCGGTGTGACCTCGGGCAGGTATGTGGCGGTGAGGTTGCGCAGGCGGGGTGCGTTCCCGCGGGACCACCAGTGTGCGCGGCCCCGTTCGCCCGGGGGCACGGGGGTGGACGTGTGCGAGGAGAGCGGGGATGGGTCGAGCGAGGAGGGCGGGGGAAGGGTGAGGGGGTGAGGGAAAGTGAGGTAGATGCCGTGGACGCCGATCTCCCAATCGAGATAGTTCTCCGCATCCTCAAAGTCGGTCAGCAACGACACCTGGCACTCGAGCCGCGAGACTTCCTTCTCGGTGATAGGGTTGAAGCGGGTGTCCTGGCGGGCGCTAAGGATCCGAGTGTCAGGCAATATGATAGCACAGGATGAGAGACGAACGCACGCTATGATAGCGTACTCCTTCAACCCATCATACAAGTCCTGTGCGCCAAAGTTACCGATACAGCCTCTCAGCCTCACATGACCACCCGGGCGGGACGATCGAATGTTCCAAGTTATGAACAGGGGGCTGGGTGACCAGCAAGCATCAGCAAGCCGATCACCCAAGGAGAGCAAAGAAAGAGACGCACTACTTGCCATCTTCGAACGCCGGCGGGAGCATCTCGACATCCTTGAAGAAGGTGTAGAGCGCATCGCAGCAGTAGTAGCAGTGGAGCTTGTTGCACGTGTTGTCCGCCTCCGCCTCCTCCTGCTTCTCGAGCGCACCGTCCGAACCTCCGTTGATGACGACGATGCCGTTCTCCTTGCCGTTGGATACCATTGTGTACGGCAAGGAGGTGCAGGATGGGAAGAGAGACTGACAGAGGAGTGTGAGGTGGTCGGTCGAGGAGAGGGGCTTGGCTGCGTGCGCAAGCCAGGCCAGGGACAATCAGGCGCCGATGCTGTGTCGTCACGAGGGCCTCACGTGGCCGGCGCTAAGCGCGACGGCGGAAACGGAGCCTTGTCTCTTTCGAGTCAAGTTCATTGGTCCATGTGCCACTGCTCGCTATTCTCCACCTCAATATCTACTGTATTTTCACCCAGCGCCAATCTAATCCTCTATAGCGCTGGGCGTCTGGTCTCCCCTCAACCTGGCCGCCTCCTTGAGCACGCGGTCCACCTTCAAGCTCTGCACAACAGCCAGGACCGAGAGCAAGCTCATGACGATCCAAATGAGGTTACCTCCCAGGAAGCCGCTCTCGACCGAGAATGCGAATAGGGAGGAAACGAACCAGCCCGAGACGGCGCGGGCGAACGCAGTCACCATCTGCGACATGCCGTAGGTGCTGCCCATGGCTAGCTTGGAAGGCGCGGCCCGTTTGACGAGTATCATGTTCAGCCTGGCTCGGGTGTGCAGCGCGTTGCGTTAGTGGTTTGCAAGAGGACGCAGGGAGGGGAGGACGCACGGGAAGACCATTGCTGCCAGCCTGCCTAAGCCGAGGAGGACTGCCACGCCCCCGTACGTCAGCCCCGGGAGGACGTCGCCCCTCGTCTCCCCGCTGCCTGCTACTCTCGCCAGGGCGTTTAGGATCGGCGCGCCGACGAACATAGGGATGAGGAGCGCGAGGAGCCAGGGATACATGGGTATCCCGAACCTGCGCGCCATGCGCGGAAAGAGCCACAGGTGGATATTGGCGCCTACGAACCCTGCGCCCGCGAGGCACACCCCAATCTGGGCGTTGCTCATGCTCAGCCCGCCAGAGCGGACGGAGGTGAAGGCGTACAGGATGAAGACGATGTCCCAGGATTGGTTCGTGAACATCATCATGAATGCTGTTAGGAAGACGGTGGGGATGGCGGGCGTGCGCAGGATCTGCAGCTGCGTCGGGCGCGAGGGGAGCGGGTACTCTGTCTCCGGCTCGGGGGCGAGCGTGCCGTACGAGACTTGGACTGCTTGCGGTAGAGTGGCGTCGCGTGCTTTGTTGGGGAGCGTCTGCCGAGCTGATCAGCACTGGCACTATCCTAACCTGGGTCTGGCCCGCTAGACGGGATCACGCACCTCCTGGAGGAAACAGGCCGTGAGGAGTGCGAGGCCTGTGATGCCCGCGCTGCACAGGCAGGGGAGGAAGTAGGGAAAGTCCTTCCAGAACTTGACCCCGCCAAACAGGGCCGGGAAGGTGTCCGCGGGCCGGGAGAGGGTGCCGCCGATCGTGGGACCGATTATGGAGCCGAGGGCCCACATGAGGCTGTAGAGCGGGAAGGCTGTTCGTACTGTCTGTCAGCCGGCGCACGGGAGGGGAAAGGGAGAAGGCGCACCCCGAGCCTCGTTCGTATCGTCCGTCATCTCGCTAATCATCGTCTGGATCACCGCTCCGTTTCCGGACAGCCCGCCGGCAAGGCAGCGGGCGAGGATGGTCAGCCACAGCCTGCGCGAGAGACCGAATGTGAGCGTGGCGAGCGTGCAGCCGCATAGGCCTAGCATGAGCACGGGCTTGCGGCCGATCCGGTCTGAGAGTCGGCCCCAGTGGGGAACGGTGAATAGCTGGACGAAGGCGAATACTGTCCTCCCAACGGAACACGGTGGTCAGCGAGTGTTTCACTTGGGACAGAGGATGTGTGGCGACGCACGGGAATCGATCAAGCCTGAGATGAAGCCTACCTCATCCTCGTTCCGTGCGTAACCGAGGTGGACACAGAGATCGTTGATGTAGGGGAAGATCTGGGTTGAGGCGACTGGCTCGGCGAGGCGGACGAACATTAGGAGGGTGAGCTGGAGGACGGGGAGGGGGGTGCGCGCGGGGG
>KV417313.1:55496-190185 GCA_001630345.1 Calocera viscosa TUFC12733
GGAGGGGGGACATGGGGGAGGTGGTCGTCGCGAGTCACGGTACTGTATACGGAAGTGTGAGCGGAGAACAATATGAATACAGCGGACAAAAGCCCAGAAGCGAGAGCCGAAGATGAACGAGTCAGAGATAAGGATAGCCGGGGCATTTGCCTTCCTCGGGCGTCTAATTGCGCAACTACAGTAGTGCGAGCGCATGGTGCGCCCAAGTAAGAATACACTCATTCCGAGTCGTGTGGTGTGCCGGCCGGAAAGGGTCCCGGAGAGCGAAGGGCCGATCGGCGTTCGGCAATCGGCGCGAGGAGGGTGAGGGGGAAGGGGCCGGAGCCGAGCGGAGTAAGAGAGTAAGGGACGACACACGTTGATGTCATCGACGAGACCAGACACGTTCACGCGTTCATCTTCCGCCTCTCTGTCCCGATACGATGGCGAGTCTGAGTCTGAGCGGTGTCGGGTAACAGTGCTACTCCTCCTGGCTGTCCAGCCCTCTCTATTGTACTCTCCTCTCCATCTTGCTTATATCTTCATCTCACTCGGCATTGTATACCACAGCAACAAGCATGGCACCCCAAAAGCGTGCCTCCTCAGGCACATCCTCAGTCACCGCCCGTCCCGTCCCCTCATCCAGGAGCAGCACCTCAGGCTCCTCCTCCCCCCTCCTCCCCCAGTCCGCCCGCACCCCACTCCCAAAACTCCAGCTATTCCTCATATGCCTCGTAAGGCTCGCAGAACCAGTCGCGTCCTCCCAGATCTTTCCCTACATAAACGATCTCTGCGTCGAGTTTGGCTACGCGGGGAATGAGAAGGAGGTCGGGTTCGTCAGCGGGATGATCGAGGCCTGTGCGTTGCCCCCTCTCCTCCCCTGCTCAACGTTCCCTGCTGACGCTGTCATGTTCTGGTTTCGTATTGGCATTCACGGACAACCAGTGTTCGCCCTCGTCCAACTGCTCACCGTCGCCCTCTGGGGCCGTCTCTCCGACCGCATCGGGCGGAAACCCGTCGTCCTCCTCGGTCTGGCAGGGGTGACCCTCAGCACGCTTCTCTTCGGCCTCTCGCGCCGGCTGTGGCTCACCATCCTCGCCCGGTGCCTCGCTGGTGGACTGTCGGGAAACAGCGCGGTGATACAGACAATGATTAGCGAGCTGACGGACGAGTCGAACGAGAGCCAGGGTACGCCTTTCCTCTCCCTCTCCCTCTCCCTTCTCACCCAGCACTGTACCGTATCCAGCCTTCCCCCTCTACTCCCTAATGTGGACCCTCGGCTCCGTCGTCGGTCCCTCAATAGGCGGCACGCTCTCCCGCCCCTTCGAGCAGTTCCCCGGGGCGTTCACAGCACCGTTCTGGAGAGAACATCCGTATTTCCTGCCCTGCCTCGCCAGCGCGGGGATTACGGGACTGTCGATGTTCACCTCTCTCTTCCTGCGCGAGACTCTGCCAAGCAAGCCCTGCCCCGGGCCACAGGCAACATACGGCACGCTGAGCGCTCGCGCCGAGGAGGGAGCGGAGGAAGTTGCTGCAGACTCGGAGCCCCCGCCCACAGCCTGGCAGATCCTGCGTTCCCCCGGCCTGCCCACAGTCCTCCCCACCGCATTCCTGATGATGCTGACCACGCAAGCGTGGGACGTCGTCTTCCCCCTCTTCGCGTACACCTCTGTGCGCGCGGGCGGGCTCTCACTCTCCGACGCGCAGCTCGGTGCGTGCCTCGCCTGTGCGGGATGCGTGGGCGCGGCAGTCCATCTATTCCTCTTTCCCGCCATGGAACGCAGGTTCGGGATACGCATGTATCCCTACCTGCTCGCATGCCCAATGGGGATGTACGCGATCGCCCCGGCGCTGAACACGCTCCTGCGCCGGCTGGGAGGGGAGCAGTGGGAGAGGGGACAAGTGAGCGGGTGGACGTTCGTTGGCGCTGGGCTGCTCCTCCTCCTAGGCAGGGTAGCAGCGATGGTCTACCCGTGCGTCCTCTCCACTCCTCTCTTCTCCTTGCCGTCTGCGTGAGAGATGCTAACTAGACACAAAACAGGCTCAATATGATGCTCGTCAAGCGCGCCGCGCCTTCCCGAGCGGCGATGGGCGCCACGTACGGCTTGTCGCAGACGGTGACGGCCTCGGCGCGCGCGGTAGGCCCTTGGGGCGTCTCGTGCGTCCCTTCCCTCTCCCTCACCATCTCCCTTCTGCCTTCCCCCTCACCTTGTCCCTTCTCCCTCGCCATAAACACCTGCTAACACGGTGACCGGTGCAGAGCGCTCTTCGCCATCTCAGCAGAGAGACACCTCATGGGAGGATACTTTGTTTGGGCGGCGATGGGCGCTGCCTCTGTGCTCGCGGTAGGGCAGAGCTTGAGGGTTGAGCGAGCGCTGAGGGAGGCGGAGAGGGAGAAGGGGATGAGGACGGAGGAGGAGGAGGAGGGGGAGGGGCGGTAGGTCAGGGGTGAAGGAGTGAAGTAGAGGGTGAAGTGGTTCGTGCGAGGGTACGACAGGCCGGAGCAGTAGATCATGTCAATTTAATTTAACGATATCCATTGTATTGCACACTCCTGCGGTACAAGTTCTTTTTTTGTGATGGATGATCAGGGTAGGCAGCGCAAAATGCAGGAGCCGGGCCACTTCTGCGATTGGACAATGGTTCCCTTGCTGCAAACGGGAGGCGTCCCGGACAGTTGGGTACTAGTACGCCACAGTGTGGAGTCAGCATTCGAGGGAAGTAGGAAGGCGCTGCGTGGGAGAGCTGTGATTGTTTATTAGGCGAGAACAGGCTGTGGGCCAACGACGCAGCCGTAGTTGGCCCACAAATGCACCCTCTGCCGGATGATGTTCGAGGGGCCGTCTCACACTCATGGCAGAGCGCAACCACACCCTATTCTTGCACCTCCCTCAAGCTCAGACACGCCCCTCAGAGCAGGAGAGCAGGAAAAGAATCGGTATCATTGCTATATCAACTGTGGCCCTGCCGCCCTCCAAGCCGTCCTCAAGCCAGCGCTCCGGACAAGAACAAAGAACGTGAACGGTGAAGCTGAACGTGAGACAATAAAATAGCGTACACGGCCCCCCTCCTTCCCCGAGTGGGCAGAAACCGACAAGGGACAACGGGCAACGGGGCGACAAGTAGCGAGTATACGGGGAATGGATAGGGATCATAAGGGCGTCAGGCGTCAGGTGTGGACCTTTGCGAGAAGAAAGAGAAGAGGTATTGGGGGGGATTGCTGTAGTGAACAATGGGTGGAAACGGGCTGAGAAACAAAAGGGGCGGGTCGTAACGTGAAGCGTAGCTGGCGAGTGGAGGCTGAGCCAAGAAAGCGGAGCAGAGCGAAGGGGAAAAAGTAGTGGTGCGAGTGTGGGTAACATAATACACGTGTTCGATCTGTGCCGGGGGGCGTGCGCCCAAGGCACGGTATTTTTTGGTATTGCGGGTTCGTTCTCGGGACTCGGGATCTGGGGGGTGTCGGTGCGCATCGCAGCCAATTCGGTCGGAAGGCGGGCTGCAGGCTGCAATCTGGGAGGAGAGGGCGTCACGCGGACGCGGTGGACACTGTCCGGGTAGTCTGGGGCGGAAATCTCGGAAAGTCCTCGAGTCAATCGAGCATCTGCGGCGGGCCCGCTCGCGCAAAGGGCTGTCGGTAGTCTGATGTAGTTCATCTGGCTGTTTCGGTGCCTGCGCGTGCAGGATCACGCAATCGCAAAAGGTATTCGCTGCTCCGTCGAGGAGCACTGTGCTCGGGTCTTGATTATTCTTGTTATTCGTCTCGTCGGGTTGCGTCGGTCGGCGTGATGCGGTTAGATGCCGCAGCAGGCTCCCCAGCCAGCCTTCTCCTCTTCCACCTTCTTGACCTCGCTCCCCGGGCCATCCCCGCTCGGGCGGAGCATGACGCTCCCCCTTGTGCGTAGCTCGTGCTCATACATGATCTCTCCGCGCCGTTCGAGCAAGCGGCGGATCAGGCTCTCGAACAGGCCTTGGACGCCCACGTCGTCCTTAGCGGACACCTCTACGAGCTCCCAGTTCCCCCGCCGGTCCTCCTCGAGCTCACCGCCGTCGTCCTCGGACGTGGTGGGGGGCGAGCTTGAGTCCTCCTCCCCCGAGTCGGGCCCGGAGGAGGAGGAGAATACGGGCCCGCGGTCGGGCGAGGGTTCGTACGACGAGGACGCGTGCGCGTGCGCGGGGTAGTGCACCGAGCGCGTGCGCTGGAACGTCGGAGACTCCTCCTTCTCGTCCGGCGAGCTGCCCCAGGAGCGTGCGCGGCCCGAGCGCGGCGCGTAGGATGTCGAGTGCGCGTGCCCGTTGGATCGCTTATCGTGCCCGTTGGCTCGCTTGTCGGTCCCGTTCGCGTGTGCGCTCGCATAGCCATTCGCGTACCCGTTGGCGTACCCGTTTGCATATCCGTTGCTGGTGCCGTTCGCGCTGCCATTGCCGTTCGCAGCGGTCATGCGCATCCCTTGTGCCGGACTGCTGGGGCTGCTGACGAGCCTCGGCCGGCCGCTGGCGAATCCAAAGTGCCCGTTACCCTCGAGGATCGGGGCTGTCATTGGCCCCCTATCGCCCGGTGTCGGGGGCCCGCTGACGCTCCCGCTCAGCGCGTGGCGGGGCGGGAACTGCTGGAGGGCGGGGGTGGAGCGGGACATTGGGAGACTGGTGGGGAGGGAGATGAGCCGCGGCCTGCGCGGGGGGGAGGGGCGCAGCTGCGGAGTCGTGGGCGGGGGCGGGGGCGGGTACCACCGCAGGAGGGAGGCGCGCGCGTGGGAGGGAGTCACGGTGCGGTGGGCTGGGCACAGGTCGGACTTGGACCCGACGACGTAGACGAGCGTTGAGGGCGGGGTGGACTTTTTCAGTTCTGCGGCAGGTTAGCACAAGTGAGAAGAGTAGTAAGGAGCACGCACCATCGATCCACCCGCGCACGTCCTCGAAGCTCTGCTCGCTCGTGAGGTCGTAGACGACGACGGCGGCGTGGGCACCGCGGATGTACATGGGCGCCATGCTGCGGAATCGTTCCTGGCCTGCTGTGTCCCATATCTGCAGACGCACGCCGACGCCGTCGAGGGTGCACTTTTTGGTGACGAAGAAGGCGCCGGTGGTGGACTGGGTGGACGGAGGGTGGAAGGTGTTGCTCGTGTAGCGGCGGACGAGGGAGGTCTTGCCGACGCCTGGGGCGATAAGGCGGATGTAGGGAGAGATGCGAGGAGCGAGCGAGAAGGAAACGAGGGAAAGCAATAACGGTTTTTTGTCAGCGGTGGTCAACGTGTTTTGTTGGGGAGAGTGAGCGCACCTTGTCGACCGAGGATGACGACCTTTGCGTCGAGTGTGTTTGCGCTGTACTCTGCGCCTGCTGTTGGCCCTGCGCGCTGCATGCGTGCGCGGGCGGAGGAGGAACGCTTTCTGGCGTGCTCTGGTCGGTCGTCGCCGTCCATCCTTTCCCGGGGGGTGTGAGGGGAGGAGGGGCTGGAGGGGGGAGAGAGGGAGGGGAGGGGGGATCGCGACCCCTGAAGGGTGAAGGGATGTAGGATGGTGAGGAGGAGGAGAGGGGGGGCGGGGCTAAGGGCTAGGGAGTGTGCTAGTGCTAGTCAGTGTGAGAAGACGGCGACAAGAGAGGGGTCTTCCACGCGTGCGGTGCAGGGGTTCGACCGGCATCGCGCGTACTCCATAGAAAACGTGATTCCCGAACACACAATCGTATCAACCGCACGGAGAGTATCCACTTGCAGTCAATTCGCAACCGCCGGGCTTCCTCTCCTCCTTCCCTCCCTTCTCCATTTACTCTACTCCGAGGAAGGAAGGCGAGACCGAACAAGACAAGACAATACCAACGCGCGCCATGCCGGGGCTCGGCACACGTGCGTCCCGCATCAGCACTCATAATCGGCTCACCCATCGATCGCGCACGATTGGCGTGCAACCTACCCTTGCAGCGCAGACCGCATCAGGCCGACTGTTGACGTGCGCAGGCCGGACTGGAATGCGTGCGGATTACACAGGGGCTAATTTAGGATAACAGGTTTCCGGGGTCGCATGACGCCCATCAATCTACTTACATATCCCGCTCCATCCCCTTTTTCCCCACAAAAACCTTCTCTCCGCTCGGCGAGGCGACATCACGAGGCTCCTTCTTGCGCCGACGCACCCGCAGAGCACCCGCAGCTAAAGACGTCGGGCAGGCAGAGACAAGGTGCATATCACATCCATCCCCTGCATCTCCGCGCAGGGGCTGCTTATCGGAGGCAGCGCGGCGCTAGTTTTCCGAATTCGCAGCCGCTGACAGGACAGCGGCCCGACGCGTTCCCTCTGCTCTGGCGCATGCCCAGCCCTCCTGGGAACGCCTGCCCGCGCGTCCGGCGCGCTGAGCGAGGAGAGACATGGCTCGCTCCGAGCGTCGGGCCGTCACTTTCCTGACAGCGGCGCACGCGAATTCATTACGCTCCCGGCGCCCATACCCTCCTTCGGGACATCATAGTTGCAACCTCTGTTTCCCACCTCACGTAATTTCACCTAACCCGGCCCAAAACACCCAGTTTCCAAATAAAACATCCCGGCGTCATCGCCGGCCCCGCAGTCCAAATCGCGCTTAGCATTAGCACCATACAGTAGCCGTCCGTAAACCACCGCTGGCTTTCGCGCGGATCACAGCAGCTTTCACAACCCCGATAAGATGAGATCTTCACGTTCCCACCATTTGGCCACAATCGTCACCGCTCCTCAGATCCGTATTCATCTTTCCTTTCCTGGAATCCGGAGTGGAGGGCCAGCACAAGTACACCCTAAGCGATAGCGAACAAGGGATAAGGGACCACCCAAGGCGCTGATGCAATACATCATCGCACCTTGCACCCAGCTTCCGCTTCTCCGCGCTTGCGCTTCTGGCCCACAAGATCCCTGAAAAGCGTCTCGCCTCGTGCCAAACGCGTGTCCTGGGGAACACGTTCACGTTCGATCTTCGCCCACTATTCGCGGGCCAAGCGGGCCAAGCAATTCCTCCCGCCCACCGCACGCGAGGAACGTCCGCACGGGTACGCCTTTCCTCCCTATCCTGCTCCTCCTTGTCCTGTCCTGTCTCGCTTTCAGCCTTTCATCCGGGAGGAACAGGGGCGCGCCCGCTCGGCAGACGCACGGCCCAGTGGGTTATTCTGCACATCCGGTACCTGCTCTCAAGGTCGCCGTTTGTGCATATCTGGTCCGCTGAGTGTTGTGTCTGTCCAGCTCGTACCGCTCCAGTGTATTTCTCTTGGCGGCCATCCTCCTGCCTGACTCACATCCCCTGATATTGCTAAGCCGCACGAGCGCATGTCTGTCCGGCTCGTCCCGCCGATCTCCGTCCCCTACTGGGCTGTCGTCTGTCTTGGCAAGGCGGCTATCTCTCGAGCCGAACTTGACTCGGGGCGCTGTTTGGAGTTCTGTGTTGTTCGAGGATTACCTTATTACAGCTCCACTCACGCTTCCTTGTCCTCGCTTACTGGCTCTCTCTCGTCTGCGGAACGGCACCAGCGTGGCGAGGCCAACTCGGCAGCTGAGCTCTTCGTCTCCACAAGACCGCGCCTACACGACAACGCGCCAGAAGGGGCAACAAAGCCAGCTGCCCTGTACCCTCCTCTGCCCAACCGTCGCGTCCACCTGCAACACTCTGCACAGCTCGGCGATTCGACAGTGGGACATTCCTTACGGGCTGGATCATCACTCTCGCTTAGCCTCACGTGAAACAAAGGCGGTCTTGCACGACAGCGTCCGATGCTTCTGGCCCCCTTCCGTACCTGCATCCCTCCGTAGGGCGCTGCCGCTGCTGATGGTGCGTTGTCGGTCGGATCCTCACGCTGTCCTGCTTTTCTTTCTTTGCTCACAACAAGTCTTTCATCGGCAGCCCTTCCCGCTCTGCAAGTCTCCACAACCACACCTCGAATATATCTCCACAACGCATCTCATCCGATTCTGTACCTGTACCTGTCCACCAACACCCCCGTCCACACCAAAAGCCATCTCCCATTCCCGCAGGCCTTACCCCTCCCCACCCACCCCTCAAACCCTAAACAAACCCCCTCAGCCGACCTATCCCATCCCCCGAGACAAGCCTAATTGCTCCCGCCCGGCAGCTCGCCCCCGGCGCGCTAACCGGAACCGGGACGCGGCGACCGGGAGTTGACCAAAGGGCGACACCCAACATATTTGTCCCAGGTAAGCTCGGGGAGGTGAGGGGGCGGGCAGGGGTATAAGGTACGAGGATTTGGGGGATTTGGGGGACGACGACTTTCTTCCAAGCCTACGACCACCGACGCGCGCGTCTCGCCCACCCACCAGCCGACCCGCTGACCCCCAAGCCCCCGTCCTGGAAAATCAAGCGCACCACCAAGCGGCAAAATATGTCCCCGTTCACCTTCTTGGCAGAGGCCACGACCCCGCACCGTCTGAGGAAACGGAGCACGTCTCCAAAACATGCGCCGAGCGCCGCGCGCGCCCCGTCGACGCCGTCGGCTATCCCGAGGCTGCAGAGGCGCGCGGAGGAGACGCCAGCCAGGTGCGTTTATTTCACACACAAAAGTGCAGGATGAAGGCTAAGGAATGGTACAGGGCGGAGACGAGTTCGAGTTCTCCTACCAAACCTCCCCGCGTCAAGACGCCCTACCCCACGCGCGTAAAGCGGCCCAGCACGGCGCCCACTCCGCGCACACCCTCCGCCTCATCCGCCACCTCAGCCGCGTCGCAAGCCAACACAGAACAACCCTCCCGCAGCCCGCTCCCCGCATCCGCCTCCCTCCCCCAACTAGACGCGCTGGACCGCACGACCCTGCAGCAGCTGGAGCAGCTCTCATTCGAGCTGGCCGCGCTCACCGCTTCCTCCGCCCACACCCCTCCGCGGAAGAAGAGCGTGCTCACGCGCTCCCCCAGGCTCGGGAATATCGTCGAGGTTGACACGCCCGGGCGGGGGACGCCGTGTGCGGTGGAGGCGAGCAGGGAGGAGGTGCTGAGAGAGGTTGGGAGGCTTGGGCGGGAGCTGAGGGAGTTGGCTTGGTGAGCGCGAACGCGGCGCTTGTAGAGTAGACAGGATGTCGTATTAGTACGCTGCTGTGAATACGACGAGGAATGGAGGATGATACAGCTCAAGGAATAAGGTTATTCGCGACGCGACGCGCCGAACCCGCCCGATTCCCTGAGCGCCCAAGCCGCGGCCGATTTGCTACCGAATTGCCGATCGGCACCTGCCGTCCCTGGACGGCCGCACCGAAGCAAAGGCCGGGCCGATGGAGTTGGCACAAATCGGCTGACTCGAGATGACTTCTGCCCGCGCAAGCAGATCGTTATCGTTATCATGTCCAATCAATCGTCTATTGCTCATGACCTGGCTCCGTATTGTTGGCTCGACATCACTTAGACTGGGGCTTTACTTAGAACGACCTTCCCGCTCCCCGTCATTTCCCTGGTCGCACAAAAGGACGAAGGCGTCTAGGCTCCGGAGATGACGGCCTCCCAGCCCTCCGCGAGCACCTCTGGATCAGCAACCCCCATTGACGCCTCCCCAGCCTCCACCGACGCAGAATCGCAACCCCTTCTCAAACCTCCGCGCCCACGCACGCCCCTGCCCAAGCTCCAGCTCTTCCTCCTCTGCATCGTGCGCCTCGCCGAGCCCGTCGCGAGCTCCCAGATCTTCCCATATGTCAACGACATGTGTGTGCGGATGGGATATGTGGACAGCGAGGCAAAGGTCGGCTTCGTCTCCGGGCTGATCGATTCGCGTGCGTCCTATACGTCATCTCATTCCAACCTGACCGCTGGGATCTGGGGATGACAGTGTTCGCCTTCGTCCAGCTGTTCACCGTCATGCACTGGGGCCATCTCTCGGACCGCATCGGCCGGAAGCCCGTCGTGATCCTCGGCCTCCTAGGCGTGACGGCCTGCACGCTGCTGTTCGGTCTCTCGCGCAGGCTGTGGCTCACGATCCTTGCGCGTGCCCTGGCGGGCGGGCTGTCCGGCAACGGGGCGGTGATACAGACGATGATCAGCGAGATGACGGACGAGACGAACGAGGCGCAGGGTGCGTCCCACGCTCCTCCATCTTCGGACCTTTGCTGACAGGGAAGAAGCCTTCCCACTGTTCAGCCTCATGTGGGCCGTGGGGTGCATCGTCGGCCCCTCCATCGGCGGGGTGCTCTCCCGGCCCGCGGAGAGCTTCCCGAGCGTGTTCGGCGGGGTGCTGTTCTGGGAGACGTACCCCTACTTCCTCCCGTGCCTCTGTAGCGCGGGCATCACCGGCGTCTCCCTGGTGGTCGCGCTGTTCTTCCTCAAGGAGGTGCGTGGCACGGTGCGCTCAAAGCAGGAGAAGGACTGAGATATGTCTAGACGCATCCGAGCAAAGCGCGCCATGCCCAGCTACCTCAAGCCGTACAAGCGTCCTACAACACCATCCCCCCGGAGCCCGATACGGAGTACCCGCTCCCCTCGCCTCCAACCCGCTGGTCGATCCTCACCTCGCCGGCGATCCCGACCGTGTTCCTCACCGCATTCCTCATGATGCTCGTGGACGAGTCCTGGGACATCGTCTTCATCCTCTTTGGGTACACGTCCTCCCCCTCGGGCGGACTGGGGATGAGCAACGCCCAGCTCGGTTATTGCCTGGCTTTCGCCGGCCTGGGGGGGTCCGCAGTGCACCTGTTCGTGTTTCCGCGCTTGGTGAGGAGGTGGGGGATAGGGATGTACCCCTGGCTGCTGGGGCTGCACGTGCCCATGTTCCTGGGTGCGCCGGTGCTCAATGCGCTCGCGAGGGCCAGGGGGAGCGGGGTGAGGCGGGGGGAGATCAGCGCTGGGCTGACGTACACGGGCGCCGCCCTCCTGCTCGGCTCAAACGGCTTAGCAACGATGGTCTTCCCGTGCGCCCCTCCCTCCCTCCCTTCCTCCTGCACTCCCTAACGGGGAGAAAAGGCTAAACATGATGATCGTCAAGCGGGCCGCGCCCTCGCCGCACGCGATGGGCGCGACGTACGGCATGTGCCAGATGGTGACCTCGAGCGCGCGCGCCGTCGCGCCCTGGTTCGTCAGCTCGCTCTTCGCGTACACGGTCGAGACCCGCGCACTGGGCGGGCAGCTCGTATGGGCCGTCATGCTCGGCGCAACGGTCGTGGCCGTCGGGCAGAGCTTGAGGGTCAGGGGGGCACTCGGGAGGGCGGCGAGCTGGAGGGGCGAGGAGACGTGGGGGGTTGAGTAGCTGCTTGGGAGGTCATTTTCTCGTGCATAACATACCTCATTGGTGCAGAGAAGGCTCTCCTTGGCCTTCTGGGTCAGTGTGCTAGGACGACGAAGAAATCCTGCATCTCTGGAATGAGCCTTTCCACATTGGACTTACATTCACAGCACATGTCTCTGAAATGAATCACACTGTTAGGTTGGATGACACATTTTCACGCATTCACACCGCCGATCTACAGCCGGCGCAAGGTACAGGTCCTCATCCTAATCATACATTATCGTCCTACATTTACTTGACATGATACAATGCGATCGGGACAAGTAGTCCCCACATGAAAGTCCGTACGGAGGAAGTCACCAAAGCCCAGAGAAGAAGGAAGAAGCAGCCTAGCAGAACAGCAGCTCATCGCTCCCTCCTCTTCCCCTTGACAGCCTGGGCGAACGACCCCCCCTTGCCCTTTCCCCTCTTCTGCGCTGGTCGCTCCACAAGCTCAAAGTCGTCTTCCCACTCGCTCTCCTCCTCCTCTTCAAGGGCAATCACCTCCCTCGGGCGCTGGACTAGCTCGAACCCCTTGGGCACATCTGCAAGCGCAAGCGAAATCAGTCGTACTGCCTCGCATGCTTCTCGTGCCTCTGGTGATGGGCGGGGGTGGGGGACGAACCTCTGCGGACCCGTCCGGGCTTGGCGAGCTCCCAGAGATTCACCGTCAGTCCCGGAGCAGGCTTCTCCCTCTCGGGCCAGCTCTCGCGCCCGCCATCAGCAGCATGAACCCGCGTGTCGTCCGGCCTCAGCTGGAGCGGCCTTCCACCCCGAGCACGGCGGAACTCGTCGTTCGGCATGCCGGAATAACCATCACAGTCTGTGTTCTGGTTAGCAGTGTTGCATACGCAGCGCACAGGCTGGCGGGATGTGGATGGGGATGGGGACATACAGCCGCAGTGGCAGGCCTGGGCCCGCCCCCGTCGGCGGTCCTTGGGGTGCTCGATCTTCTGCCGCGCGAGGGAGATCGCCCGGTCGTCGCGGTAGTGCAGGACCGGGTGGGCGTCGTGCAGTGCTGAGCGGTCGCGTGCGCGCTGGGGCATGCTGGACTGGTTGGTGCTGGTGCGGGTACTGGTTGTGATGTGGCTGATGTAGCTGATGTTGATGGTGCGTGCGAGGACTCGTACGAGCTCGCGGTGCGTTTAGTTGTTATGAACGCCTTTGAGGGGGAGGAGCGGGGTATATATACGCCTGGGCGGTCACGCGAGCCTGACTTGCCTGACTGGGCGTGACGGCCGATGACTCGCC
Organism: Calocera viscosa TUFC12733; assembly: GCA_001630345.1. NCBI lineage: Eukaryota > Fungi > Basidiomycota > Dacrymycetes > Dacrymycetales > Dacrymycetaceae > Calocera > Calocera viscosa. The sequence continues at coordinate 67,933 of KV417313.1, forward strand.
TCCTCCCGCGCCCTCTGGTGCGCGCTGGCACGCGCGAGTGCATTCTACGCGGCTGAAGCGTGTTCCATGAATGGGCAGTGCTCTGTGGGAGAGGTCGACGCGAGCTGAGTCAGACGCTTCCCCGCGACGACCCCGCCCCCGCATTCCCACGTTCCCAGATTCGGCTGGCGAAAGGTGGGTCATGAGGAATCAGCCTGCTGAGCAGATGGGGATGCTAATGCGGTCGAAGGCGACGACAGTCAAGCAGAGGAGGACGGACAAGCGCTCGAGGAGGTACTCGTCGTCTGTGGAACATGCCAGCTGTCGGAGTTAGTGCTCGCTCACCAATCGGAGATAACCTTGAATGATGCCGATGATATGCTGGGTTCATCATTGACCCTTGGCCATTTCCAACCGGCATCCAATGCTCTATACCCTCCCCCGCGCGGCCAACACCCTCGCCCGGCGCATACCCATAATGGCACCCTTCAGGCTCCTAACGGTCAACACAGTGCCCGAGCGGGCGAAGCGCGTCATCGCCCGGATCGTGGACGAGGTCAAGGGTGATTGGGAGATACTGCATGTGGGCAATGTGGAGCGTGCGTCTTGCGAGCTGTTTATCGCGTTCAGGTTTGGGAGAGCCTGAGTACGATGGGCGCTGATGGGTTGTGTCGGCTGCAGGGATCGAGGATGTGCAAGCGGCGGTCACGCGCGAGCAGCCGGACGTGCTCTTCACCGCGTCCATGTGGACTCCCGAACAGGCGCAGGTGCGTCCTCCCCCCTCCCACATCTCAAATCAAAACAACGTCCTAATCAGCGAGCAAAAGGAGATCGTAGCGCTCGCCAAGGGCGTCAAGCCCGAGCTGAGGACGCTCAGCATGCCCCAGGGCTTGCAGGCTGAGCGTGGGCCGGACGGGGTGGTGCTGTATGTGAAGGAGAAGCTGCCTGAGCTGCTGGGCTGATGATTGGATGGAGTGTGACTGCCGTTTGGGCTGGAACTGTACCTGAGTTGCCCAGGAGGGAGCGGGGATATTTAGCAACGCTGTTCATAGAGGTGTAGAATCAAGAACTAGTCTGTCTGTAGTTCTTACAATCGGCAGAGTGCGCCCAGTATCATTCCAAAGCCCGGCGGAGACACCTTCCTCCTGGCACGATGCGGCGGCCAAGGGTGATGCATACCGATATCCCCCTGGTGTGGGATACGATGCAGCGGACGGCGCGCATGGAGGGGGAGGAGAACGTCATGGTCGTTGTGGCGTATGAGTATTTGCTTTGTAGGGCTTGGAAGGACGATTGGGGGAATATGTTCCCCGGGGAGGGCGGGTGGAGGTGGAAGGAGAGAGGGTTGAAGATTAAGAGGGAGTATAAGCCGGAGGGGCATGCGAACCACTGAGGCGGACGTGTTGCAGAGGGTTGACGAGTGGCCTTGAACGATCTTAACCGTACGGGAAAATCAAGAATTGTAAATGGTCCAGTCCTGTGGGTACACATGCACCACTTGCGACATTGCGCATGGGGACTTCTGACATGATAACGACGCACAGGGAGCACGTGAGAGTAAATGCATGATCATATCGGGTATGTCGCATGCGAATTACATATGGAGTGTTTTGCACATATCCCTGCTCCCTCCCGTCGACCCCAACCCCACCCCTACACCTCAGGAACATCAACGAGTATTCTCGTCGGCGGTGGTGACGAGAGGAAACTCGAAGGTGACGTCCTTGCCCGTGAGGTCGTGGTAGACGGAGGTGAACGAGTCGACCTTGTACTCGAGCTGGTTGGCATCCTTGGCGTGGAGGAAACTGCTTTCCTGTAAGCAAAGCCCTTCAACGACGGCAAAACGGCTGTAACGCACACTCTCAGCAGCTTGGAGCCGTCAGTCGCAACACGCGTCCGCTTGCCAACAATCTCGGTGGGGAATACGAGGTCCTCGAGGATCTTCTCGTGGACGGAAGTGAGCGTCCGGCTGCGCGGACGCTTCTGCCCGGGGCGGGCACCCCTCTTTGGCTTGCGGAGCATCCGGCGTTGGCCGACGAACACGACGTGACGGTCAGAGAACTTCTTCTCCAGTTCGCGGGTGAGCCTAGCATGATGTGAGCATTTCTGTGGCGCGTGAGTTGGATCGGGCGACGCACCTCGCCTGCAGGCGGTGGAAGGCAGCCAGCTGGGGGACGGGAACAAAGATGACGATTGCCTTCTTGCCGCCCTTGACGTTGACCTCGCTAGCAGCGGAGATCTGGAGCGGCCGGAGGTCGGCCTTGAGCTCCGGCACGTTGTTTTCGAGGTCGAGCAGGGCCTGCGCGACGGCCGTCTCGGTCTCGCTCGGCGAGGTAGTGGGCGCGTTCGCCGTGCGGTGGATCTTTGTCGTCACGGACATGGCGAGGAGAGGGACGGGGTCGACGAGGAGTGTGACCTTTTGCGTGTGAGGGACGACGACGGCAGACCTGGGCGAGAATGGGCACGACCACAAACTGCCTCCGCTTTGGAACTGTACAGTTCTGGTTGGGCCGGGTCGCACAGCCACGGTATCACATGACGTGTTATGCTTGTGCGCGCCAAAGGATAGACGCCCGCGGCGAGCAGGACCTGATACCTTGGGTGTGTTTGAGAGCATGCTCATTCGAACACAGTTGAAGACGACTCCGGATTCATAGGCGGGTTAAGAGGCTTGGGGAGGGGATGCGGTGTGGAATGGCTGGCGCGCTGGTGCCCTCTGCGGCTGTCTCCTGTAGCTATAATGCGCAACTTTGTTCGCTCTCCTGCACCTCTCTCCGAGTGCACTCAGCTTACGGACGGTATGGGCCGACATCGCAGTGGACGTGGACCGGCCCCGGACCAACATCAGGTTATCCATGATACAAACGATTTGGAGCTGCATTCATTCTTGATCGCTACTGTACTGTACAAGCTCACTACCGCACTTATTCTGCCCTATCCTACAACCATTTTGGCCGCTCTGCATATGGACGCACACCCCACACCGTTTCCTCACGTCGCCTTGACCCCCGGCCTGCCATACGCCTCCAACAACCGCAACCAAACCTCTGACACGGTCGGGAAGCTGGGCACGACATGCCACAGCCTCTCCAACTTCACCTCTCCCACAATGGCCACGGTCGCAGCGTGGATGAGCTCCGCCACATCCTGCCCCACCAGCGTAGCCCCGAGCAGCACCTGCCTCTCTTCATCCACGACCATCCTCGCCTGGCCCGTGTACCCGTCCGAGAGGAGGTAAGCGCCCGAGACGCTCCCGAGGGGGTAGTCCACAACCCGCACGCGGTGCCCTCTCTTCCTCGCCTCCTCCACAGTGAGCCCGACGGCCGCCACCTCCGGGTCGGTGAACACGACTTGCGGCACGGCTGCATGATCCGCTGTAGCGACAAACTGCCCCCAAGCCGCCGTCGACACCTCGACGCCCAGCGCGCGGGCAGCGATGACCCCGCCCGCCGCGCGCCCCTGGTACTTGCCCATATGCGTCAGCAACGCGCGGCCATTCGCGTCCCCGACGGAGTAGAGCCAAGCGTCCCCTTCGTTCGTCGCAGCAGAAACGAGGAGCGTGTCGTCCACCTGCAAGTACTTGCCGGAGGGGAGACCGATGCTCGGGAGGCCAATGTCCACCGTGGCGGGGGCGCGGCCCGTGGCGAGCAGGAGTTCCTGGGCTGAGAGTGAGCCGAGCGTCGTGTGCAGCACCACCTTCTCCCCCTGGCGCTCAGCGCGCGTCGTCTCCACCCCGAAGCGAACGTCCACGCCGAGCTCGAGCAGGCTCTTGAGCACCATCTCGCCCGCAAAGTCCTCCATCCGCTCCAGCACCTTCTTGCCCCTCACGAGCATCGTCACCTTACACCCGAAGGAGACGTACGCGGTGGCCATCTCGCACGCTACGACCCCCCCGCCGAGGATGAGCAGAGAGTCGGGGATCTTCTCAGTCGAAGTCGCCTCCCGGTTCGTCCAGTACCCCACGTCCGCCAAGCCCGGAATGGGCGGCGTGGAGGTCGTAGTGCCGGTGCTGACGCACACCGCGTGCCTCGCCTCGAGCACTGTCGTGCTCCCGTCCAGCGCTTGCACCTCAACCCGCTTCTTCCCCTGCAGCCTGCCGATCCCACGGAAGAGGTCGATCCCCGCGCCCTTCAGCCAGTCCACCTGGCCCCCATCCGTCCCCCCGCTGGTCATATAGTCCCTCCTCCTCAGCACGCCCACAACATCCACGCCCGCAGTGACAGCCTGCTTCGCGCCGTCCACCCTCTGTGCAGCCCTGAGCGCCGCGCCCGCCCGGAGGAGCGCTTTGCTCGGAACGCACGCGTAGTAGCTGCATTCCCCGCCGACGAGGTGGCGCTCCACGACAGCGCAGGACAGGCCAGACTGGTGCGCGACGTCCGCGACGTTCTCCCCTGCCGGGCCGGCACCGAGGACGATGAGGTCGTATATCTTGGACATGGAGTGCCGTTGGGTGCTGAAGTATCTTGGGATGCTGGAATAGTATTGGATGCTGAATCGGTGTGACGCTGGAGCCCGGAAAGTGCAAAGCACCGAGCCTGCTGAGCGGTACGATGCAAGAGCGTGTGAAAGCCTGCGGGCAGGGTCAGTCTCTACAGAGACACCCACACCTCAGCAGGGACAATCACGCACCTGTGTAGAACTCCTCGCGTCCTGATTGAGCAAGCAGCAGGAGGGAATGGGAAGAGCATACCCCGCCCTCAAGGAGGAACGTGTGTTTATCATCGCCCCCTCCCCAGCCAGGCTTGCGCTGGGGGAACAGGTGACGCGCAGAGGCTCGATGTCTCTCGCAGGGCTATCCCGAGCTTGGCAGGGGGGTTCTACATCGCCACCTATGAGCATCTGAAGATGCCGGAGCACATTCCCGACATTAGATTGGACATTGATTTCCTTCAGAGCTAGTAGCTACATCCTACAGTATCCGTTACAATGCACGGGTCTACCGGGCGCAGTTCACGCCAGCGTCAACAGCTCCGTAACCACCCCCGCGGCGACCGTCTCCCCGCCTCTCCTAAGCAGCACCCGGCCCATATCCTTATTCACTCCAAACGGCTCCAGCGGCACGGGCGCCACCCGTTCCCCGGGGCCCGAAATGGTGCTAGTGCGCAGGGTGATGTGCACTCTCGCCGACTGGCCCTTGGTCAGCACCCGCGGGTTGTGCTTTAGGATAGCGCCCGAGGCGCGGTCCAGCGTGCACAGGAGCTTGGAGAGGGTGACGGGGACGTCGCGCGAGTGGTGGAAGAGCTCTACCGAGGCGCCGGAGGTTAGCGGAAGGCGGATGTCGAACACGATTATTTGGGCTGTGAAGGAGAGGACGAGGGGGACGAGCGCGTTGGGGGGGCAGAGGACGGAGCCGATGCTAGGCACGAGTTAGCTGGAGTGAGAGAGGGGATGGGAATGGGGAGCGCACTCGAGGTGGATCGGGTCTACCCCCGCTAGGTAGAGGGTCACGGTCGACCCTGCTGCAGCCCACGGCACAGTGCTGTCGTCCTGCTCGATCACTGCACACTGTCAACATCCCGCATCCCGCACTTGACAGAAGGCGTGCACTTACGCCTGACAACCGCGCTCTCGTCGCCCGGTAGGATCCTCAGCCTGTCTCCAACCTGCACGACCCCGCTGGCGATCCTCCCCGACACCCCGACGCCAGAGGCCAGCGCTGTCTGCCCGCGGAAGACGTTGGACAGCGGCAGCCTGAGGGGGAGGGTGTATGGCCGCTGTGGGGGCTTGAGGGCGTCCAGCGCCGAGAGAAGGGTCGGCCCGGTGTACCAGGGCAGGGAGGCGGGCGCTTCGATTAGGTTCACACCATCCATCCCTGAGAGAGGGACGAAGGCGATGCGGGCGGTTTGGAAGCCGGTTTGGAGGAGGAAGGGGGTGAGCGTGCTGACGATCTCGTTGTACCGTGCCTCCGCATCGATTGCCTGCTTTGCATGAGTTTAAGTCTCGCGATCCTGTGAAAGACGCACTAGGTCGATCTTGTTCACTGCAATGACCAGCTGGCTCACTCCAAGTGCGCGCACGAGGACAAGATGCTCCCTCGTCTGCCCCGCACGGTCAAAGCCTGCTTCGAAAGAGTTGGGCGACGCGTCCACGACCAATAACGCTGCGTCTGCTTGGGCAGCACCGGAGATCATGTTCGGGACAAAGTCGGCATGTCCTGGCGCGTCAAGGAGCGTGATGAGCAGCGACGGCGTTCTGATATGTGTTGTGGCAATATCCATTGTTACGCCTCTGGATTCTCCTCAGTCCTGGGACAGATCGGAAGACAACAAGGGCATACCGCTCTCGTTCCTCGGCACTCTCATCCAGAGCCCACGCCCACTTGAAGCTCGCCTTCCCAGCCCTCTCACTTCCCCGCTCGTTGTCTCTTCGCGATTTTTCGTCAAGCTCTCCCAGTTCGTACAGTAATCGACCCATCAGCGTTGATTTGCCAGCATCGACATGACCTGTCCAAGCATGAGCGACAAGCAAGGCACTCTTGATACCATGTACGTACCAATAATAACCAGATTCAAGCCCTTCTGGCCAGTCTCCAGCTGCTTGCCCACCTCCTCAAGCAGCTTCTCCCTCGCTAGCGTCGGCCTTGGAATCTCGATCTCCGCGGCCAAGTATCCCTGGTCTCGCGAGATGTTGAGCCCTTCCAGGTCCTCTTCCAGCTGGGTATGATGAGTAGGGGTGACAGCGCGTGTTGATGGCTTGGACGATGTCGCTGGTGTGCTAGTACCGGGGCCTCTCTTCTTCCCGCCGCTCGGGGGGATCTTGGGCGTCGGTTGTTGAGAAGGCGGAGGTTTCTTAGGTGTAAGTTTTGGCTGGGCAGCTGCGTTGAAGAAGTAGATGAGCTCCTCGAACAGCACACGATCGGAAACCAGATGGGAAAGGGGACACAAAATCAAAGAAAAAGGGACACCTACCCCGCCCACACGACTCCGAATGCTCACTACCTCCCTAGCCTGCTTCCCTGCTTTGCCCTGACAATGTCGTCCGGACTCGGCCCCGCGAATGCTGCGGGGTCGACGGTGATCGCAAACTGAAGGAGTAGTTTTGGCTCTTCGCTCAGCGCAGGATGCACTAGTACAGAAGCGAAGGAGGATGCTGTGGCGGAGAGAGACAGCTGTGCAGGGGCGAACAGCGTGCTGGCCTGGTCGACTTCGCTCGTGTCCGTATCCGCCATTTGGACATCTTGCGATTCCGACATGTCGCTGAGCGTGGTGTCTGTCACGGCAGAGACTTGACCACGCTGTGCCAGTTGAGCAAGCTTCGACAGCTTGCTACCGCCCGGTGTGACGGGTACTGGCGAGATGGAAGAGACTGGAGATCGCGCAATGGGCGAGCGGGATGCTGCCAGGGCAGCGAGAGACGGTTTCGCTTGATTGCCTCGAGAGGCGGCGAGGGACGCGAGGCTGGGCTTGGTCTGAGTGACTGCAGATGGTGCACCTGGTGTGGGAGCAGGCTGGTTGGCAGAAGAGCGAGCAGCGAGCGAGGCAAATGACGATGTCGTCCCAGCTGTCTGAGTTGAGCGAGTAGCGAGCGAGGCTAGGCCAGACTTGGCGGCTGTAACGTTTACAGCGGGCGTCACGAGGGTAGGCTGCTGCGATCGGGAAGCTGCGAGTGAAGCAAGGCTAGGCTTCCCACTTGCAGCCGATGCCGTTGAGGTGGCCACGGAGGTGTTTGGGCGAGCTGCCAGTGATGCCAAGGATGATTTTGGCTGCGCTGACCGAGCAGCTGCGAGGCTCACAAGGGAGGGGTTTCCGGAAGCAGGGGTCTTCTTGAGCGGGTTGACGCTCTGACCAGAACCAGCTGGTCGAGAGCTGAACACCAGATTCGCTGGGCGTGGTCGACCGCGCCGGCGAGCGGCTCCTCTGCCGCGCATAGAATCCGTGTTGGAGCTATGCGAAGAGATTGCAAGGCGTTGGAGTGCTGATAAGGGGGCCGTCGCGTCCACTGTTGCAGAAGTGCCTGGACGTTGCGTGGGCGGGAATGTCCGAGGCAGATTGAGAGATGAAAGAAAGGGAAGAAAGGCAAGGCGGAAGAACGAAGAAGAATAGAAAGTAGAGGAAAAGCTCACCCTTCTTTTGCTTGTCTAGTTTCTTGTCTTTTTGCTCTGAGGGCCTGTCAGCAGGGAATACGTGTCTGCACACGACAGGGCGCACCTAATAACCAAGCAACGCTCTGTTCGACATCGTAGTAGAATTCCCAGACTGCATCTGCGATCTGCTCGTCCGTAATGCCAGATTCCTCTGCCGGTCCTAATACCTCTCGCACGGCATGGCAGGCGGACTGCAGCTTGGCGTTGTCGGACTCTGATAGTTGGGCATCGGGCTCGCCAAAGTCATCGTCTTCCGCCATCTCCTCTGTAGGCTCACGATGAGGTGGGAACCTCGGACACAAGAGGTAATCGAACACACCATCTAGGTCTAAGTTGCGAACGAGGCGATGTCGAGACATATTTCCTTTTCTTGACGTGAAGTGGTATAAAGTGAAGTGGTACCCAAAGCTACAGTAACTTGCTCCCTACTGCGACTCAGCCTAGTATGACGATGCTGTCACCGATGCTTGGCGGAGGCATAATCACATTCATTCTCCGCAGTGCCTTCTTTTCGGGGTGACGCCCTCAAGCTCAAGCCTTTTCCAATCGCGTTCCCGCCACCCGTCCACGCGTTTTAACAGCTTCGACCTTGTCCATTCCTGTCAATACCAAAAGCTGTACTCGGACAACACGCAACAATGAACGCTCTCAGGACTGCTCTCAGGCCCCAGGCGCAGCGCCGCGTAAGCATTGTCAATACCAGCCTCTCCTGGATGTCTCACTGACCTTCTCCGTCGCGTCTGTCCTTCTCACACCGTCATATTCAATCCGGTGCACCAAACACTCCAGCTCTTCTCGACGTCCTCCTCTCGTGCCACCGACATCGCGAAGCTGATCCTCGTCGGGCGTCTGGGTGGCGAGCCCCAGGTCAGGCTGACTCGTAACGAGAAGGAGTACATCTCGTACGTCGTCGCCACGACGAACTACGCGCCTCCCATTGGTGACGATGGCGGTACGTTACCATCTAGACTATGCACGCAGTCTTCAGACCACTTACTCACGGCCGCAGCTCGCGCGGACCCTACCACGAGCTGGCATCGCGTCCTGTCGTTCAACCCCAACCAGAACGAGTACCTCAAGAGTCTGCAGAAGGGTTCCCAGGTTTACGTCGAGGCCAACTTCGAGACGCGCGAGCCGCTCCCTGACGCGGAGCCTGGCACTCCTGGGTCGCAGAGGCAGATCTTCCTGAGGCATGGTGCGTGTATCTCACTATTTGTGCACTTCAACTTCCGCTCATCATGCATTGTGGTTCACAGAGACTCTTCGCGTTCTCAGCCGCCCCAGGCCCGCGGAGGTCGTTGAATGAACGACGACGAGCCTCTGGGACCCCATGGCGATGCCTGGGGTAGTGCCGGATTTGGGTACATGGTTGCTGTAATGCCTTTCGAGACCTCACTGTTCAATACTATCCTCCTTCCTTGCGCTCGTTCGCGAGACATCCACCACATGCCATTCTATTGATCCGGTGACGCCAGCTGTACCTGAGCGTGCCGTGTCGTGACCACAACGTACTATCTGTTTGTTCATTGCAACTAACCACACCCGTACAGTACCACACTCGGCGCCACCGTACAGGCACACCAACTTTGTCCACATCCATTAACCACACTCTTCCCATCCTTCAGAAACCATTATTGGCCTGGGATCCCAGGGGTAGCCACAGTTACAGTACGAGCGCTTGTTTATCATCAGCTCCAAAACCGGCAATTCGGCGCCAGACTGCGAGCGGGTGGCGTCCCTGTTGCTGTGGGGGAGGCGCATCATTCCAGCGGTCCATCTCTCCTTCTCTGTGCCTTACCCCATGCCGCTACCCAATCTCCCGGGGCTGATCATCCTCGACAGCACAGGGTATGTGCCATCCCATCCACGGAACTCGTGATGCATGTGCCTGAGCAATGTCCGTAGGAAGCCGATAATCCAAACAACCTTCCGTACGAGCGCACCAGCCTTCCCACTGCTGCATATCGGCGCGTTCAACGACGCGGTCGCCAGGTCCGTTTCGACAGGGGAGGAGGTCGAGAATGTGCTCTATGTGCCGGGCTCGCTCAGCGCTGGTGCGGCAGGGAGTGCGCTGTGCTGGGTGCAGAGAGGCGACTTGAGGTTCTTGTGTCCCGTGAGCGACGATGGTGAGTACTTCACTCGCTCGTTTCCGGCCGTATTGATCTGACGTGTGTACAGTGGATCCGCTATTCGTGTTCACGTTTCTCAACACTTTCTTGACTATCCTTAGAGAATACATTGGGGATATCTCCGCGAGCAGAGTGAGGGAGAACTTCGATCTCGTATATCAGGTATGCGCTGTCCTTGCTTGAGTCCCTCCTACAGCCGGCTGACGTCTTTCCAGCTACTCGAAGAAATGCTTGACTCGGGTCACCCACTCACGACAGAGCCGAACGCCCTAAGGGACATTGTGTTACCCCCTTCGCTCTTAAACAAGCTTCTCTCGGTTACTGGCGCCTCGGGGTGCGTATCAACTTCCTCAGAACTGCTCGGGCCGACTCTCACATCAGAACCAGGCTTCCTGGATCAACGAGTGCTATGCCGTTTGCTTCTCCAATACCTTGGCGTAGACATGGAGTGAGATACAACAATAATGAGGTGTACTTTGATATTGTTGAAGAGCTGGAAGCTGCTGTGGGTCGGTACGTTGCTAAGTTCTGACGACATAGCATGGAGCTGATAACCGCATTTAGTAATGGCGTTGTTCTCAGTGGAGAGGTTTGGGGACAAGTCAGGTGCCAGTGCAGATTATCAGGTCCGCTCCCTTTTCTGTTGTGTAGTCAATGTGTGATCTAAGACCACATCACAGGCACACCGGATCTTCTCTTAACATTCTCGCAACCGCGATTACTCTCCGATCCGTCATTCCACCCCTGCGTAAGGTACGTGATCTGGGACGCATTCACGGTTGTAATGGTCGCTAAACTGGATCTAGATATCAAAAGTGGACACGAGATCGTTCATTATCCTTCGTGCCTCCCGATGGATCGTTCACGCTTCTCACATACATGGTGCCCCCACCGCCGCTCGCCCCTCATCAAGTCCCTCTTCAATTACGCCCGCATATTGTGATAGGCTCAGGCACAGGTATGCAGATCTGTCACAAGCGCGAGCATTGCTGACGACTGTTGCCGTGCCTTTAGGGTCCTTCGAAATCGGACTCATCTCGCGAGCGGGCAGGGTGCTAGAGGAGGTGAAAGTCGTTTGGAGCTTAGGTGATGAGGCGACAGGGGTGCAGGCCTCCATGAGCAGCACCAGTGGTCCTGTTAGTGAGAAAGACCGCGGCTCGTGGGGATTCGATCCTTTGACCAGGGTGGGTGTCTGCATATCCTGCTTCATACGCACTCCTGATGCGGTTGACATAGTCGCTCGAATGGACCATACCAACCCTCCCGGCATCTGCCTCCTTGACACTGAAAGGGACCTTTTCAAGCTCGTATGCTGCTATTTCCGTCTTTGTGTAATTACCAGGCTTAACGGCTTTCCATTTACAGAGATGCACATCCCAGAACATCCCCCGCCATTCAGATCACATACACTATGCCCTCCAACACTATCTCCGGCCTCAAGGTTGATAGCTTGAAGCTGGTCGGTTCGGATACCTACAAGCCTTTCAAGGGAGTCCGAGGCAGTGGTCGCGCAAAGATTGAATGGAGATGGTAATATGATCTTGCACGACAAGAGCACATGCGCAACTCGGATCGCAGATGGCGCAGGCAGTTCATGCGAGAACTGTAGATGTTGTAGCCATATAACCAATAATGTTCGATGTGCACCGTTGTATTGCCCCTGAAATGAGACACAGGGTGTGCGCCCATGTGCTGCGGTCTCAACTCGGCATCCGGAATCCCTGGTTGCCAAGGCTGGATTTTATATGTGATGGGGAGTGGTGTATTTTCATGTTAAACCCGGTGAAAATGCTCCTACAGCCAGACATGCTCGTGCAGTCCTGCAGCTACTCTGGGGAATCATCGGGTTCAGTCCATCCGTTTTCGTCCAAGCGGGGTGAGAGCCCAAAGAAGTAAGGTCTGTGCGCAGTGAACACTCCGTTCACCTCCAAGGCACGCGTATGTGTCCCATTTCTCTTTTCGCTTCTCGACACCCAGTGCCGAAAGTCCCGGAAGTGCGCAGGTTTCGTCCGAATCGAGTCTCTCACAGCAAATCTCCTCGATCTCGTTGACTATGTCGGAGCACATTTATAGATACATTCAATCTAGATAACTTAACACGTCCCGATCACGGGCTCAGCGGGCCGCCTGTGGCTGCCCTGGGCCCTTCTGTCCCCAGCATGGTTGGTAGTTTGACATTCTCGCAGCCGGGCCTGCGACGCTTCGCATAGGCGTGTGGAATGTGACACCTGTACCTTTCGGTGCGGACGGGTAGACGATCGGTGAAACCCGGCATGGAGTAAGACAGATCCCATCTATTCTGCCTGCTGACCTGGGCCATCGGCGGTGATCCCCAAAGGGACCGTTCTATGGAACGGCCGCGGTTTTCCTCGGGATGGTCAATTTATGGAGCTGGTCGTCGTCTTCAGACACCGCTCGAGTCTGCATAACCACCTTCGCTGTATATGGCTTGCGGAACGCCTTCACTCCTCACACTACTATGCAAATATTACCTGGAACAATAGAAGTGGGTATCTAAGCGGTCCATGGATACGGGGAATCGAATCGTCCTTTCGAAATGTCCGAAGATACACGTCAATGACAGACCTCGAGTCGGCAGCGTACAGATGGGCACCGAAAAGAAGGCCACACGGTCTGCAGCCCCCGATAGAAACCTTTCTGAGCGTGGGTATGTGGCCATAAAGGCTGGCGGCCAGCCGTGAACTCCTGCCGCTCGAGCTCCAATATTCTGGGCAGGCAGTAAGCCATGGATGTGCAAAATGTGCAACACAGGGACTTACATGAAGGGTAGATATGAAGTTTCAGCAATTCTCGTTCATCGAGAAACAAGTCACCCTTCATGAACCCTCTCCAGTCGCCAGGAGCTAGCCATATCCAGTCCACCCAAAGGTTCAGTACACGACACTCAACCTCCCGCAATGATTGACAATGCGAAGTCCACAGTTGCAGGCACATGTAACACCATTCTAAGTCATGCACGGGCCGTATGCCAGGGGTGGTGGCCTCGGTGTGCATAGCCAAATATTGTAAGTGTGTCATGAGGGCGAGCTTTTGAGGGAACTGCTCTTCCAGATAGTCCTGAGAATCGGTCAGTCAAACCAGTCCAACGAGGGTGCGGCTCAACGCACCATGTCTGGTCGATCCAGGAAAAAGACGGCGAACCGCTCGAGAGATGGGAAAAGGGAGGGAAGGACATCAAAGACGCATTGATCCCAATCGATATGTCGCAGCTCCAGACTTCGAAGGGGTCTTCTAGCGAGCTTGATGGCGTTGTGATACATAGGCATCAGCTCTTCATAGGTTAACTGCTTGCTTTTGTCTGTCCGGTGCTGCATCCAGAACCTGACCGTATCTATCGCCGAGCCAGGTATGAAACTCGTGGCCAAATTGGAGGGACCTGACCATGACTTCAGATTGGGTGGCAAGCGAGAATCGATAGCAGGCAATGGCTCGGAACAGTAGAAATGGAGGTCTTCCAGCCGAGGCTGCTGCGCGATGATTTCGTACAGAAGAGAGCCGTCCACATGTTCAATGTGCAACCGTCGGAGAGACCCGGGTACCAGCTCTTGCAGCAAGCACCCGATGAAATATCTCTCCGTACCGAGACCGCCGAGCACGTGGAGATTCCGCAGGTCGGGACCCAGGAGTAGATGCAACCAAGCAACAAGGTCTTCCGGGTTATCGTACTCCATCTTGCCTATGGTCAAGCTTTCGAGGCCACTGTTCTTGGTTCCCGGCAAATCGCGATGGAGATCCGGCGACAGGCGACAGCTAGAGCTGATGGAGAGATTTCGGATATTGGGCCTCGTGGCCAGGAGCATGGCGCCCTCGCTGCTTATAACCGCTCCAGAGAGGCTGAGCATTTCGAGATTGGGGAGCCCATAGAGCAATTGACGTATACAACGGGGCGGCGCACCGGCAACCATCCGATGATCGCTCCATGCAATCCAGTCGATGTCGACCTCTTGCACGTAGACTCGTATGGCGGAGCGTGCGCGAACGAGTCTGCATAGCGCTCGAGTGTTTTCAAGTCGACTGTGATGGAAATGGAGGCGTTGGAAGAGTAGAGGGCTAGTAAGCGCGTGGAAGCGTCTGCAACAGAGAGAAACATTGGTGACAGATGTTCTCGACGAGTGCAAAAGCCGGAAGACCAGGTTCCAGATATCGTCAGGAACTCTGCTCCCGACACCACTGAATTGGAACGGCGCACTGCATGGTCCAAGTGTCAGCAATATAAAGGGAGATGAGTAAGAACTTTCTTACTTCACAGAGGCCATCGAGTAGTCGCTGGGGGAGCTATGCGGACGCGACTTGGGAGGGCATGGCCTGGCACGGCGCTCGCCGCAATCTCCAGCCATCTTATGTGCCTTCCGCTGGTTGCCCAAAAAAAAACACGTCCCTTCATTACGCCATTAAAAAAATCAGAAGGAAATGCCTCACCTTGTGCTGTCCGCTGCTATCACGCTACCGGTCACCTGGACAGAATCGGGCAAATTCCTGTTCTATCATGGAAAGCTTGTGGTTGACGCCTTTGTTACATCAAAGATGATGCCTGACTCGCTCCCTTCCGGATATGCTCATGGGTTAGCGCTCCACAAGTCCAGGCACCAAGCCCAGAAGGTTTGGCGAATGAGAGCTGGAGGAGCCGGAAAGGGACAGCAGATGGGCGCTTGGTCCTTGGACACCGTGGGCGGAGGTCATGACACCATAGCTCGATTGACGGCCCCCTATGAGGGGATGACGCGCCCACCAGGGCATCACATTCAGTACCGGCTCCTTTAGCGTGTCTTGTTATCGTAAAAGGGCATGGCGGACACGGGTTACAACGAGTCACTTCAGTTTGGGAACCCCTGGAGTCTCGTGGGCGTGCTGCCTGAGGTCTGTGATTCCGAGGCGGAAGTCTTAGTCTTGGAAGCCCCAGGCGAGGCGATCAATTCAGTTTATGGTCCGACCGCAGCTGAGACAAGCCCAAGTCAGATTGGGTTGCATCCGCGGTTGACCCGAGCGCTCGGCTCCGACTGTGGCAGTCCGCGGTGAATACAGGACCCATTTAGACCGGCAGAAACGGTATTGCTCCAGGGTCCTTTGCCTGAAAACCGGCAGGGCTGCGACTCCGGAGTCTCGCCTGTGGTTTTCATTAGTCGACTGAGTGGGCAGGATGGCGGAAACGGGAATATGCAGCTAGTTTCGCCAGCCGTTCATACCTGGTTCTGCAGTCCCGGAAAAGGGGCGTGTCTTGTTCGCGTCTGGTCTGCAGCTAGGAGCTTGGTCATCCCTCTGCATGCTTGGCGGCTTAGGGTTTTTGTGTTAACCGGCACGGGGGCCGATTGAAGGACGCAAGGGCGGGCAAAGATAATACAGAAGAAGGGGGGAATCGCGCAACGACCAACAGCAATCATTGACCCATATTCAGCATCCCGCCGCGTGTGTCGCGTATGCATACTTTTTTTTTAATCAACTCAGACTGTTCTGTCGGAAGTCCGCCTCAGAACCAGATGCAGAGAATGCGAGAAGAGACAAGTTGGTTTGATGACAGGAGCACTGCGCCCGCGCGCGAAAAGAATGGAGAATGTAATGTACATACATTACGCGGCACAGGGTCCTCCGCTCCGGCACTCGCGCATGGTGCAGCACGCTGTCTGCTAAGCGCCGTGCCCATGGCATTCGGGTGGACGCATCGCCATCCAGCGTGCCGCCGGCGATGAATGACGCATGTTCAGATGCTATATCCGATTAACAGCTTTGGGTCTTCTTTGAGTTTGGACCATGGCACCCTCGTGGTCGGCGTGGACGTTAGGTGAGGTAAAGCTGTGCAGGAAGCCTCGGTCAACCCTCGTGGCAATACGCTTCTGATTGATTGTATTGTAAGCTGTCCCCGAGCCCTCGCTTGCTGGACGTTCCCGGTTGCATGTCCATCCCTGTTCCCTTGTCCAACGATGAGCGCCCATGCCTACCATTCTAATACCCATTGCGTGTCATAATTTCCTTCCTGACAACCTGCACGCCTCCTTTGCATCTTCTCGAAGCGCCCACAATAGACCTGGTATGGCCAACAATGACAGAACAGATGCACTCACACCAACACCCAATCGCCCGACGACATTGCCCGCGCCCGTCACCCTCGGCCCGATTAGTAAACCGCAAGCACGACCGCAGTTGGTCGCCCATCATCCGTCGCCAAGCCTTGTATCACTGAGCTCAATCTTCTCCTCTACATCTCGGTCATCGTCGTCGTCCGCTTCCAGCACGGGCGCATCGATTGAACCGCAGACCCCACATTCCCCGGGTTCACCATTACCCAGCGAGTTCTTGGGTTCGACTTCCACTTCACCACCTCGAGCAGTGTTGAAAGGTCCCCGACCACGTCCGAAGGTCGTCACGAATACCAAGGGGGCCCGACCGGTCTCGGTGATGCCCACCATCCCTTCCGATGGACCTGCTCCGACTCGGCATACGCGGTCGTCTTCCATTCCAGAATCGTTCCAACCACATGCGGCATCTGCGAGTCCCAAGGGCCCACCGCAATTACCGCAGCTTATTCTCACTACGTCCGGCGATGGATTCGATTCGCTGTTCGTTCCGTCGCCTGTGACAACCACGAGCGTATCGTCGCTTTCGTCCGGAGCCCTCTCCGCGTTCCCGCTTCCACCAGAGGCCGACCATTTCTCGCCTCAGAAACACACACCGCAGTCGCCCACCTCCCAACCGTCCACTGCTGTTCCTCAGAGACAACCTCCTTGGGCCATTCCAGGGCCATCCACGTCTGCGACAACACGTCCACCCTTTCCATCCGTCCATCCAAGAACTGTTTTCCTCCGCGAAGACGGCCTCGTCCCGCCGTCCCCAGCAGACGATGCACCAACTCCTCGACTGCCATACCGCTCAGCGGAACCGGTCCCTCAAAGTCCGGATATGGAGGTAGACTGGGGAAAGCTGGACCGGATAATGGGGACGTGGAAAGCGAGTCAGAAAGCAAAGAGCCGAGAGGTTGGAGAGATCCTGAAGAAAGGGGACGACGAGAGAAAGAGGCGGACAATGATGCCGCCATGATTGGTTTCGTGGAGAACTCGCGCGAATGATTCGTGTCGTGCGATCCATCTGTTGTTGTGGATGCCGACAAGGCAGGACGGTGAAACGGCATGTCCAGGACCCCCTGACGACACCCGTGAGCCGAAAGGACGAGTCTGCCTAATTGCTGCGGCTCTGAGGGATTTCTGCTCTCCATACCCGGAGGTTTGGTCTAGAGTGTTTGGAAGCGAGCAGCGTTCCGGACCCTACACGATCAAAGACACTGTGTTTTTATGATCGATGTACATATGTCATGAGGTCTGCATCGATAGTGGCTAACCCAGATGTTGTACTCTGTAGCCTATGCTTACTAAGTAGCATAATCACGGATCTGCGTTGTACCCTGACAGCTGTCGTCGGCAGTACTCGGCGCCTTTTGGGCTGCCGCCGGTCCACCCAGGGCCATGGGCGATCGGGCTCTCTGCTGGCTTTTTACTCGACTAGCCATCACTGGCAGCTCACATCCAGATGGGGTCGCTCACACGATCAGCTGCGAGACTCTACTTTCCCGTGCTTCACGGAGTGGTTCGGTTCCCGTTCTGCGAGCGAAATGGAGCAGTGGAAGCGCGGCTCAGTCAGTAAGCGGATAGATTGCCGTTCAGAGCCACTGCTCTGACATGTTGGCTATCAACCTCTCAATAGGGTTTGTGGGGTTAGGTGCCTCACTGTTGTTGACCTATCTCGTCGCGCTGTTTGACGATTGACAGCGGCGCTGGGCATCACGGGGTGACTCCGGGCGCAAGGCAGTGCAGATGACGCACCCGAATGTGGGAAAGATGTATGGATATGCATTGGTCCTGTCTCCCGTCTCCTGCAATGGGTTCAACAGTGATCAGGTCGAAGTTGCAGTCCGCGGCTATTCTGAACGCCGTCCCAAAACTGTCACGCCTGATTTGAGGTCGGATGCAATAGCCGCAATGCCGAACGGGATGGTGCACACGCAGTTGGCCGTGTTGTCTTCTTCCGTGCTGTTGCCGTACTGTTCATTCCAACCACCAAGAATCACCCAGAGCTTGGCCGAATAGAGCCCGATGCACACGTGGCCGTCTGGAGGATAAAGAGGTCCGGTGAGCTTGTCCGACAAGAAGTCCTGCGGGACATTCCATGCATCTTACGCGGATCATTGCCAAGCCTGGTCGGGTTCAGATTACAGAGATGCGTCTCTATCTTTAGCACGCACAATTGACCGGAGCATACCCTCGGTTCTCCGGTCCTGTCAGCCTGCATTCCACTCTGCTCAGCAGTTCAACAGACAGGCTTCCACCCAGGAAATCTGATCTATTCAGCAGGAATCCTTGCCCCGCAGAATTTAGGCTGCCAAGACGGCCGATCACCCGCGTCGTCATTGGTCAGGGGGGTCGAAGTGGAGAATGACTCCACATTTGAATTGCTATGGCATTGCAACATCTCAACGATTCTTCAGACATTGAGAGAAGAGGGATTTGTACCTGTGCTCGAAGAGAACAGCGAGGCAATGTCATGTGGTCCTGCACAACGCTGGTATCGTCGCGTCCGTCCGGTGATCGCGGGGCAGTACCCCGCCTTGGAGACAAGTGGGGACCAGCCTGCCCACGGTCAGGGCGACGAATGCAACACATCGCATGCCCTCGCACGTGGAAATGGACACAGAGCTAAATGTCTCCCATGATGAGGAATACGTTGCCTCCTCCTTAATAAGCTAGCGGAGAGAGGCGGCAATGGCGGCAAGCCAGATCCTTAACCGCGGCGCGCCTGTTTGGACATCGGCGGAAGAAGCAACTTGGTGACCTGTATACATAACCAGTTAAGGATGTTCACAATACAGTAACCCGACGAGGGTATTGTATATGTGGAGGCGCCGGTCAAGCCTGGGCAGTTCCCAAGTGAGGTCCGTTGGCAGGTCCGTGGAACACAGGCAACCCGGTGAGTTTGCTCGAAATCTTCGTCGCTGAATGAACGCAGCACCCAGACCGTGGCCGTCAACCGATCGCGGACCGCATGGACCAGATCGGGAAGAAGATAAGGGAGCGACGTGAAGATCGAGCAAGACTGGAAGTTTGTCTGCATCGCTTCTTATTCAACATTCCTGCTGAGCAATCACTTGAGTTGCAGAAATAGCATTTATTGCGCAAGAGGAAAAAAAAGGCAAGTTTTTCGCCTTGTGACAGACATTGCATACACCAAAGAGAAACAGACATAGAAAGAAAATTACCAGAAAACTTGAGGAACCGTCCGGGGGCTATCGGGAGAAATAGAACATTAGAGCCAAAAGCAGCACGATTCCAGAGACAACGAGGAGGTTGTCGTCTTGAAGGTTCCCGGGGTATGGTGAGATCGCAGAGTGTGCGTAGCGTAGAAGATTGATGAAGATTGGCAAGGAAGGTGAGGAGCGCATATACAGGCGTGGGGGCGTGAAGGACGTGAGTTGAGGAGGGCGAGAGCGCGAGAGTGTGCCAGAGAGTAGAGAGCGTGCGGGAGGGCAAGACCAAAAACACTCATTTCACTTGTGCTTCGAAAAGGTGGCTTTGATCTTACCGAAGAGACTCGTACGCTTCTTCCTCTTTTCCTCCCCTCCCGGGCTGCCGGGCGAGCCGGGGCCAGAATCCGTCGTCGGGAACGACCGGCGGGATATCGGGGTGCCGGTGGGGGACGCTGTCGAGGTGGGCTCGTCGGAGAAGCTCCCCGGTAGCGGCGTGGGCTTGTGCACGTCGCCCTTGACCACCTCGGCCGCGCTCTCGGGCACGACGACGTCAACCTCCTTCGCCGCCGCGTCGGCGGGGTAGACGGGCTCAGCGGCAGACGAGGTGGGCGGGGGCAGCGGCTTCTCCTCGACCGCTGCGGGCGCGGTACCAGGGTGGACAAGGAAGACGTCCTCCTCCTGGCGCTGCTGCTCGAACGCCTCGCTCGCCTCAAGCTCAGTCGCCATGTCGTCGTCCACGGTACCCGTGACATCCGCGGCGGCAGGGAGGGGCTCGGCGGACGGGAAGTCGGACGGTTCGTCCATGTCGCCCTCCTCGGGCACCTCGTCTTTGTACCCGCCAGCAGGCTCGATGAACGTGGGAAGGCTCGGCAGGTCCTTCCCGTTCGTCACGGTCTCAGGGACGGTTGTGGTGGCACCGTGCTCCAATGGGTCGGCAGGCACAAGCGGCGTGCTGTCGGCCGTCGCAGCGAGGACTTGCGGTGCGACCTCTGGCTCTGAACGTCTCATCAGCTGAAGTTCAGACAGGTAATACGCATCGCTCACCCGCAACAGGTGCGGCAACAGCAGCCTCCTTCTCGAGCTCAGCCGCCTCCTCATCCGTAACGGGAATCTAAGTCCAATCAGCCTCATCCCATGAACACCCGTCCTGCCACTCACCTTCGGCGCATTAATCGGATCGATCCCCGTGACCGTCGCGACCGCCGCGCCGAGCCCACTAGCGACGTACGCGACGGCCGAGCCGCCCGTGCCCTCCGCCGCGAGCACCGAGTCCTTGACGTGGGTGATCGACTCCTGGTGCGCGTCGAGCACGGGCTGGACGTGGGCCGCGTGCAGCTCCGCGGCCTTGTCCAGCGCGGGCTGGAGGACCTCGTGCGCCTTGTCCAGTGCGGGCTGGAGCGTTGCTTGTGCTGAATTCAGAGCGGGCTGCACCGTCTCCGTCACCGCTTTCGTGGCGGCGTCCAGATGCGGCTGCAGCACAGGGGCGACGTACTCCTCATGTGCGGCCACGACGGTCTCTGTGGCGCTCGCGATGCCGGCAGGGACAGCGACGGAGACAACCCCCGCTGCGTCGTCTAGGATCGGGTTGACCGTATCGAGCGCGGGCTTGACGTACTCGGCATGCACCTGCTGCGCGACGGGCACGGCCTTCTCCACCACGGTCTGGCCTACCTCGACAGCCTTGTCGACCACGGGCTGGACGTGCTGCTCGTGGACCTCTTGAGCCTGGGCGAGCGCGGGTTGCACGGTGGTCACGTTCAGCTCGGCAGCCTTGTCAAAAGCGGGGAGGAGGACGTTCGCGTGTATGTCGGCGACCTTTGCGGCGGCCGTGTCAAGCACGGGCTGGACGTGCGCAGCGTGCAGCTCATCTGCCTTGGCCGCGGCGGCGTCGAGCACGGGGATGACGTATGCCTCATGTGCGTCTGCTGCGGCCTGTCCGACCTTCTCGGCCGCGGGAGCGACGTACGTCTCGTGGATGTCCTTCACCACAGGGACTGCGGCGGCCACTGCACCGCTGACGACAGGCACGGCAGCCTCGAGCGCGGGCTTGACGTACTCCTCGTGCACCTGCGCCGCGCCGGCCTTGAGCGTCTCGAGCGTCGTCGTCGGCTCCGACTCCGTCTCATCGGTGGGCACGGCGGTCAGTGTCGAGCTCGTCACGGACTCCGGCACCTCCTCCGCCAGATCATGCCGCTGTGTGGCAGGCACCGCATCTTCCACGACAGGCGCGGGGGGAGTGAGGAAGATGTTGTTCACGTTGCCCGACGCGTCCGTCTCGCTCGGTTCGTCGGCGCGCGTGCACCAGTAGCCATCGACGACGTACTTGTACTGCACCCTCTCGCCGTACGGGAGCGGGATGGACGCTGCGAAGCCCGTGTCGGACTTGGTCAGCGGTTGCGAGGAGGACCACTGCGCTGCGTTAGCATATATGTACCTCTGAGAATGTGGGCAGATAAGGGCGTACGTTATCAAACGTCCCGGTGACGACGACGTGGTTGGCGTCCGTGTGGGGCCTGCCAGCGGGTCAGCCACGCTCTCTCCCCGCCACTGGGAAGTACTGCAGGGGGGCGTACATACCATGTGAAGATGGCCTGGTAGGACATTGTTTTGGAATGCAAAGTGCGAGTTGGAGCAACAGTTTAAAGGATGCCCGTTTTGTCTGCCCCGGTATCAGTCAGTCAGGATTGCAGTCGTGGTATGTGCCAAGCGCACCTATGATAAGCAGATAAAGAAGGGATTAGATACTGCGTGCGTATCGGAGATGGTGGGCAGGGCTGCGAGGATGGGGAGGGGAGGGGGAGGAGGATGGGGGTGATGAGTGAAGATGAAAGTCGTTCGGCTGCCGGTGTATGGGCCAGACCGTGGAACTTGAAAGACGAATGGCCGCGCCACACATCGGAGAAGGGCAACGTCATTCCCTTACCTCACCTGCCTCCGCATGCCTACAAACGTAACAATCACATCGTATTAGTAACGGCCAATAACTGTACGAGTGCTTGGTATATTCACCTCGGCATTCTACGGTATACATACTGCACACTCTAGAAAGTTACAATTATAAGATTACGATAAGTCAAACATGGAGGAAATTCACCACTCTTCAATGCAGATCTCGTCCTTCCCTCGTCGTTATTTTCAAATCAAAGTCGGTCTCAAATCGATACAGCGGGCCTCTTAGCCCCATCTCCCTCCCGTACAACGCCCCATCTCCCCCCTCACAAACTCAAGAAGCCCCAGCGCATCGCGCTCAATCGCCCTCCTCCAGCTCCGGCAGGGGCGGCAACCCCTGCATGATGCTTTCCACCATCTCTTTGAGCTCTTGTACGACCCACTCGGGCTGCTCGCTCTGGATATTGTGCGCCGCGCCCTTGACGACCATCGGCCCCTTTGCGCGCTCGGGCGTGGTGAGCTTCAGCAGCCCAAGGTGGTACGCCTCCCAGTGCGGCTGGATGTACTTTAGCGTTATGGAGGGCTCCATGCCGAGGTTTGTCTGGGGATTCGTCAGCTGCTGCCTAAGACCGAGCGGAGCGGGGGTGGACTGGCGCACCTTGCACTCTTCCTCTGCGAACGGCACCGGGTCGTGCATCCCCACAGTCA
Organism: Calocera viscosa TUFC12733; assembly: GCA_001630345.1. Taxonomy (NCBI): domain Eukaryota; kingdom Fungi; phylum Basidiomycota; class Dacrymycetes; order Dacrymycetales; family Dacrymycetaceae; genus Calocera; species Calocera viscosa. The sequence goes on from KV417313.1 coordinate 90,968, forward strand.
CGAACGGCTCCCCCGGGAGCGGGGGGCCATCGCACCTCGGCAGCAGGAGGGGGATATGCTCCCTCCTCATGCCCCCAATGACGACCTTTGGATCGAGATTCCTCTCCATCTCCCTCCTCGTGCTCGTCAGCTCCTCCGGCTCCCCGGTCTGCGGCGGAGGGAGCAGCGAGATCGAGTCCGTGTCCGTCATGTAATGGTCGAGGAAGAGCACGCCGCGGACGCCCTTGTACTTTGCGGCATACAGCCGAGCGAGCGCGCAGCCAAACGCGTTCCCAACGAGCACGAGCGGGATATCCTCCACTTCGTGCTCCACCTCCGCCTCCTGGTCCACATTCGTCTCATTCCCCACTATATCCCTCACGAGCGCTACGAGATCCTCCACCGCCTGCTCGGGCGCGTTCAGCCCCTCAGCGTCAGCAGGGTCAGGCCCGGACGCCCCCTGCCCATACCGGTCGTACCGGATCATCCATGCGGCCGGGCAGCGCGCGCGAAAGGCGTGTATGACGTCCAGCCAGGAGCTGGCAGGCTCGGAGAGTGGGTTGAGGAAGACGATGAGCGGCGTTGAGGGTGAGAGGGCGTGCGAGCCCGCGTACACGTGCGCGGAGAGCACGCTCCCGAGCTTGTTCGGGAGTCGGAGAAGGTTGTGTTGCGGCCAGTGCGCCATTGCTGCGCCGCGCGGCGGGCAGGCAGAGAGCGGGAGAGGGTCGAGGGTTGAGAGCGCAGTGGGGCAGGGCTGTCGCAAGCCGAGAACGGGCAAGACACCCGGTGGAGGCGGCGGGGATCGGTGTCGTCCACCTCTCGAATCAGGAATGCTGCAATACCTCGTGCTGCCCAAGTGGATTATATGGCGCACGAGCAACAAGCGATTAGTCTTTTGTGCGAGGTCGACAGAACGGAGCGTGAGCAAGTTTAGCTAGCAAGGGACAGACAGCCAGTGGCAGCACACCGGGCCACTTGGCAGTGTGTGCAGTGCGGCGATGCGCCCCTGAGGGTTCACGGCACGCCTCTGACGCAATACCGGCGGCGCTGGCCGAGCGGGGCTGCTGTTATGGTCGATACGCTGCCGGGCGGAAGCCGGCCAGACTGTTTTAGTTGCTCTTGTTAACATTCCAAACTCATATGCAAAGCTATCCACATTTGTGAATGATTTGGGGGCCGATGCAGCGGTTCAGGTAGGCACTGAATAGCCGGGCTAGTACTATGGGCACATTACCAATACAGTGGCTACGCAGCATTAGGGCCGCTACAAGGCTCGGAACGGGTTTACCTGTACACGGCTGAAGGGGGTGTGGGCGGATACAAGGCACATAAGATAACAGAAGGTTGAATACAGCTGGGCATAGCAATGCCACGTGCAGGATATGCTAATGGGTTGGAGAACTTGAAGGAAGAGTGGTGCCACCGGATTTGTTGACCCCGATGATAAAAGATCGGGTAACAATTGCCAGAGGTTAGAGCAAGAGTTAGACTGAAGTTCTTCCTCAAATTCAATCATCTGGCTGTGAAGTTACTGCCCACCGCTGGCCACGGAGACTGGCGCATGTCCGCCGAATGTGACGTTGAATCCGGCCAGAGCGAGGCCATCTCCTCAGTGTTTTAATTGAGAGTGATCGTCTTATAGGAAGATGGAGTGTGCTGGGATGCTTCGGTTGAGGAGCAGTCGTCTGTGGCCGCGTGTCGGTTGAGATGCGGACCGTGACTGCAGAGGAGCCGGAGCACCGCGAGCGTATGCGGCATGTTTGGTCGAGCAAGTCGCCTTGACACGCTCATCGAGTTGGGAGTGGCTGCTATGGACGTTGGTTTGATCGATCATTTGGACTAAGTTGAGGGGGCTGCGGTCGTGTGTGGTCAACTCACGTATGAGTCAGGACGTCACGGTTGGAAAGCGCTTCGGCCCCGCAAACACGTGCACTTGCGTCCCGAAAAGGGAGCCGGTGGCGGTGCTCTCCGCCCCTTACGTCGTCTGGCGCGTTCTGCAGGGCCCCAAAGCCCGCGCCCTCCGCTCCCCCTACATTTTGACTCTCTTTCTCCTTTTGCCTCGCAGCAGATATGGCGGAACTTGCACCACCCCGACGACCAGGACTCATGAAGTCGCTCAGCGGGACGGCGATCTCCTCGCTCACAGCGCCGTTCAGCTCGGAGGACAGCGACTGGAGCGCAGGGTTCACTTTGCTCGGTATGTGATGACGCGCTTTCCGCGCCTGGCCCCTGTTGTCCCCGACTTTGGCTGACGATGGCATCTGGACAGACACGATCGAGACGTACTTCGACTCACATTTCGACCTACTCGAGAGGAGGTTCAAGAAGACCAGCGATAGGCTGCGGTCCAAGGCCGCCGAAACTCTAGCAGCCAGGGGCGTGCATCGGACGCCGTTCGAAAAGGAGCTGCAGCAGTTCAGGGTCAAGGTGTGTATACGGGTCATGCTTGTCACCCAGCAGACCTGACAGGCAAGCAGATTGCCAGCCGCATATCAGGCTTGTACGAGACATGGCACTCGTCAAAGATCGTGCGCTTGAAGAGCAAGGCAAGTGCACAGAATCCGACGGCTTACCTCAGCTTCTGATGGGAACGGCAGATATCGTTCTACATCGGTGTACAGACTGTCTTGATATCCGCGTTGATGTTTGGCATGGCTCCCGAGTACGCATCTCTCTCGTACCTGGCTTTGGATAGGCGCTGACTCATATCCAGGTGGATACATGTCGCGTACACGGTTCAGATGGCCTATTCCTTCCCGTATCGCGTCTACACATTCAAGAAGAAGGCGTGGCACTACTTCCTCTTCGGTGCGCGCACATCCATCTCCGATCCTTGCAGCTGGCTAACAGGCGATAGATTTGTGCTACTACGTGAACGCGCTGAACCTCATCTTCATCTGGTTCATGCCGCAGTCCAAGTTCCTCTTCCAAAGCTGCTACCTGCTCTCTCATGGTAACGCCTTGTGGGTCTACAATCCACGCTCTTGCTCAAGATATATTGATAGGTCCGATCGCTAGCGCCGTAATCACGTGGAGGAACAGCTTGGTTTTCCACGACGCAGAGAAGATCATGTCCCTATTTATCCATTTCTACCCGCCCTTCGTGTTTACGGTCATTCGGTATGGAGTTGTCACGCCATTCCTTCGCGATTGCTGATGCAAATTGAAAGGCATTATTATCCTAATGCGGGCGACCGGTTCCCTGCACTCAACGGGCTTGAACAACTTCAGCCATGGAAGGCACTTCTCCTCAGCGGCTTTATCTGTACGTGTCGCTCACGCGTATAGAAACGGATATTCACATTGGATCGTGTAGACACCGTCTGGCAATGTCTTTATTGGAAATTCATCATTGTCGACCGCGGCGCCAAGATCTCCGCTGGCAAGCGCACGACGTCCTTCTCGTACATGCTGAATGACAAGCGGGGCGTCATCGGTCGTGCATTGACGAATATCCCGCCGCAATACAAGGAGCTCTCGTTCATGGGCGGCCAGCTTGGTGAGCGATGCGCTACGCCTCAAGTGTACATGATGCTCATGCAGATTATCAGTATACTCATTGCTGACCGAGCTACCGGCACTTTTCCTCTTGTATAAGAGCCGAAGATGGAGCGCCGGCTTCCTCATGTTCATCTTCTCTGTTGCGACCTGGAACGGCGGTGGGTACTACATCGAAGTCTTCGGGCGCAAGTACGTACTTTTCGAGTCACACCTACTGTATGTCTGGGTGCTGACAGAAGTACAGATTCGAACGCGAGCTGGAAGCGCTCCGGAAAGAACTTGCCGAAGCCTCCAACGCAGCGTCGAACGCGTCCTCCTCGCCTGGACCCTCCTCGCCGCCATCGGAAGCCGATTCCCAGGCGACATCGCCGGTGATGATCGCGTCGGACCTCGGCTTTTCGCCCATGAACGTCCCGACAGACATCAAGGGCGAGGTGGAGACGCTGAACCTGAACGAACTGCACGAGGAGCGGCAGATCGCACAGGAGCTGAAGAAAGACCAGTGATCGGATGTGCATACGGCGGAGGGTGGATCTCACACGAACGCGATAACGACCTTGATGATGGATACCTCTAGCTCATACCTCGGAACATATATCTCATCTGTAATGACCATTTCCATTTACTTGTCCAAACTCTTGTTCTACTAGATAGTCGTAATGCAGCATTTTGCACACTTGGAGGGAGAGTGCCGAATATTCCGGCTGGGATTCATTTGGAGTCAGCGGTTGACAATACTGTCCAAGTCCTGGGCGAACCCTTGCGAAAGACGCCCATCCCAAATTTTGCGCCACTTCTGCCCAAGAGCATCACCTTGACGGCCGCGGCCTACGACCTCAACAACACGATCTGACCCCTGCTTGTCTCCTGAAAACTCGCTCTGCTCGATATACAGCTGCTGGAAGACCTTTTCCAATCCACAGAATGAGGCAAAAGCGGGCAAAAGCGTACCGCAAGCTGATGGCGCAGTACGAGCGTGCCTTTGGTTTCCGCCATCCGTACCAGGTGCTCGGTGAGTCGCTTGCTATCGCCTTGGCGTGCGTTCTGATCTTTGTCTTGGATACAGTCAATGCCGACTTTTGCGAGACGGCGATACAGCTAAAGATGGACCTTATGAAGGAGCTGGAGACCGTGCTGCAGTCCCAAGTCAAGCCGAGTAGCGTCACCTCATGACCTTCATGTCCGCTTGACACTAACGTGGATCTAGTGATCACCCAGTGCTGTATCGCCGCGCTCTACAAGCTTGGGCCACCCGGGCAGAGCATCGTCGACCTAGCCAAGACGTTCGAGCGCCGCCGCTGCGGGCATCTCGAGACACCCCTGGAGCCTGACGAGTGCATGACCGCTGTCGTGGGACCGAGCAACAAGCATCGCTATGTTGTCGCGACGCAGTCGGAGAGCTTGCGACGGAAGATGAGAGAGGTGGAAGGGTTACCGCTGATTGCGTTGAATCGAGCGGTCATGGTGTTGGAGATGATGAGCGAGAAGTCGAAAGGGAAGATACGTGCGGTGTGTGTGACTGCTCACTCTTCGTATCGTTATCTAATATCCGCATAGATGGAGGAGGAGCAGCTCGCGGCTCCTAAGGAGGAGGTTGCCGCGCTAAAGCCAGCACTGAAGGCTGCAGAAAAGGCCACAGAGGCGGACAAACCACCAGTGGCGCCCGTCGTACGCAAGAAGAAGCCGAAGGGCCCGAATCCTCTGAGTATCAGGAAGAAGAAGCCGAAGCCGGCCCCGCCAGGCAAGCCACGGGCGACACAGGAAGACGCAAAGGTCAACTTGGGGAAGCGGCCGAGAGATGAAGACCTGGAACAGGATGTAGGCGGACGGGATGAAGCTGAGGACGCCGCGGAAAAGAAGAAGAGGAAGAGGAGAAAGAAGAATCAGTCGGCTGAGGGGAACGCAGGAGGGACTGTTGCGGGAGACGAGGACGAGGGTTTAGATTGAGGCTGGTGTTGCGACCCGTAATGACGATCCTTCACGATATCACTTGTACTGCAGCCATCCCATTTGTATAATATTACATCCTTCATCCCCCTCTTTTCACAACCCAGTCGAACGCATCGCGGAGATGGTGCAGTTGGTCCTTAGGTGCAGCAGCGCCTCAACCCTTACAGAGTCAGGGCCGTCTACGGCTTGCGGCTTCATCAGTGCGACCATCTGCTCACAGCCCTGCTGCATGACATCTCCAGATGTCATAGCCCAAACTATTCTAGACCTGTATGTCTCTCTACCGCGCGCCTGTCGGCCCCAACCATCTGGATCAACGCCAACATACACCATCCTTGCCGGGATTGCGCTCGTCCCGGCGTCCGGCGTGCCGTTCGTGATATCCTTCGGGTCTGGCAGCAAGGTCTTGCCAGCTTCTAAGCTCCCTCCCCGTGGGGACGTTTTGCACGATAGTCATGCGGAAGTCCTTGCTCGCCGGGGTGCGATCAAATGGCTCATCGATGAGATTACGAGGGGAGGAGAGGACTGGTTGAAGAGAGTCGAGGGCGGGAGGTTTGCATTGCGGGATGGGGTAAGGGTGATAATGTACGTCTCCTGTTTGCCCTGTAAGTGCTTATCATGCCACTAGAGTTCCTGTGCTGATCCTTACGCTTTGAACAAAGGCGGTGACGCATCAATGTCCTACCTGGCCGCAGTTCAAGACCCAGAGATGGCATCACTCAAGGACGCTCTGCCCTCTCCCGCTCTCGGCGTCCTCGCTCGCGGTCGAGACGGGTACGCAAACTACGGGGCGCTGCGCACTAAACCAGGTACGCATTTGCGTGTCTTGATCTGTCTATGCCCCCACTGACGTAACTAGGACGCGCCGATTCTCCGCCAACCATATCAATGTCATGCAGTGACAAGCTGGCGGCTTGGACGGTACTTGGTATACAGGGCGCGTTGCTGTCAACAGTGCTTGATCCCATATATCTCGACGGAATAGTCATTGGCGGTGTTCCCTTGAACATGCGGGATGCCGCAACGTTGGACTGTCTACGCGCGTTCAGAGATCGCCTCGACAATGTGAAAGGTGTGCATTTCCGGACAAAGTCCATCACTCTGATTGACTGGTTGATGGAGATCTCCCTCACCCGTTCAAGCAGCATGTGCCAGAAGTGCGATTCACTGATGTGCCTTTCGCGTTCTCGAAGGAATCGTTGCTCACTGAAGATCCCTCGATCATACCTATCGCCTCGAGCGACTCAATATCTTGGGTTGCAGATGCTGGATTTGTGGAAATTCTAGTGGGCGGAATCCGGAGAGGCGCATCCCTGAAATCCAAACGAGGTCTGCAACCCGGGGGAAGATCAAGACTCTGCAAGTTGTCTCTATTTAGTGACTATGCGCGATTGCGCGACCACTTGGGCCATCCTGCATTGGCGTACGTAGCACAACTTGCATGCCCATTCTCCATCTGAGCCATTAGACAGGCATGATACCACCTATCACACAGCGAAGCTGTTGGCATCCGCCTCTTTCAACTTCGCGAAACGACGTCTCCGAAGTGAAACTGGACCGTTCGCCAAGTGGGTGGCCAGTGGCCCGCAATGGGAATCATTCGATTTGGAGGGTCACATCACATGAGAGTGAGGAACTTCGTAAGCAAATGGTTCGTCCATGATGCCGAACATTCCATCCCCAACATTGACAATTAAAGGCCAGCTGATATGCTATACTAATGGTACAATCGTTATGGGCGCCAGAGTGGCGTACCTGCGACACTTCTCGGTCGCTGTGCATTCGATCTGCTCCCTCCGACGTCCACGTCACGCAATATTGTCGGGGCTGGGGAAAGAGTAGGCAGCCGTGAGCGTATACTGGGCGGGACGCTCAGCGCCATCTCAGGATGACGATTAACGATAGAATGCCAGAATATCTGCCAAATCCTGAACACATCGTATCAATGCCTTGATTCCTGGGAAGCGAAGCCACACGTACTCGACCAGCAGCCCATTGGGCGTATCGACGCCGGGGTTCCCCTCCGGATTCGCCCGACTGTCTCTGGCGAACTGCTCTAGTGTTCTGGTGTAGCCATTTTTTCTGAAGTAATCCATGAGATATTGATCCAAGCTGTCTCCAAACTCATGAGTGACGTTCTTTGAGCAGCCCAGCAGCAGAGACGCACACATCAGCCGACCCCGAATACTCCATCGTCTGATCTTCGATCTGCTCCGGACTAACCATCGGTCCGAATTGTTCGGGCATCCTTCCGATGTCCAGGTGTCTCAGTTCCGGGCCCATCGCCGCCAATGGATGTCTCGGGTGCTCGAATTCCGTTGGTTGTGCCATATCGCTGGGCATCGGGGGCATCGGGAGCCTAACCCTCTCTGAAGGCTCGGGAGGACGTCCGGTAGCAACCCAATCGAGAAATGGTGTGGCTCCCTCATGTGGTGGAGCAGGGGGGATCGTGATGCCTAGCCTGTTTGACGGTGGTGGGACGGAGGCGGGAGTGCCGTTGACTTTTGGAGCGGCGGACGAGCGCTTCCTTGAAGGCATAGTTATCCGAGGGGAGAGATGCGAAGAAAAGGCGCAAGGGGACGCGGGGGTTATATATAAGGGGTGATGTAGGTCGTGACGCCAGCTCGGGCCGGCCGGGTTGCTGTCGGAGCGCTTGTTCTGAGGTGTCGTTGTCTGGCAAGAGTGGGGGCAGCGTTTTGATCGAGGAGCAAATTAGACTGGCAAGGCTCGGTGGATGGAGCTTCGACTCAGAAGACTTCGCGTAATCGGGGTTGATCCTGGCCGTCCCAAGACCGCACTAGAATTGATGTATTGCCTCTGCCGAATTAACGGACACCGGAAGTGACGAACGACCCCTTGAACGGGGAGTTCCCAGCAACGAAAGCCGCCGGTAGATGGAGGGTACAGTGTGCCGAGAGCATTCGTGCGTGATCTCACCCATCAGGTAGGGGCCATTAAATTGTGCGGGGACTAGGCTGTACATTGATCACGGGTAGGTGCCTGGGAAGCGCTTTGCATGCGCTTGCGTGGCTTCGTATCAGAATCTCCGCGCCACATCCTTGAGGCTCCGGCCACAAGGATCGGTATGACCTTCCAGGGCGTTCGCCTGTGAGAAAATAATGTCCCGCCATTCAGTGATGTCAAGGTTGCTTCCATATTACCCAGTTTCGTTGGAAAGAAAGAGAAAGATCCAGGCAAAGAGAACCGGAAACGGGCGCGAAAGCGAACCACAAAGTGGGCTTTCGCGCCCACGAGCCCCTATCTGCTTCCGGTATCTTATCCACTCCACCATCTTCTCCCCCTTCTCCTTCGCTTAGGGCTTACCATCGATCCCATTGCCTTGGGACGAGAGACAGAAGAGCTGCGGAGAACAGGCTCAGACGAGTCAAAGCGGTGTTCACCGCGGCATCACCGAGAGAATTTGCCAAAACACGCGCTTTGCAAAGCACCATGGTAAATTCACATGTCATGCCGATCATATCAATCTACTGCTTCGTGGGGCGTCTATGCAGTCGAAGCAGCAATATCGCATCACGAGAATAGACCGGCCGTTGGGGATCGTCTTCCACCTAATTGGAGCCTTTAACGCAGCTCGGAGGCTGAAAAGTGTGACATACGTCTTCCCACTTGAAATGCTTCTTCAGCAAAATGAAGAACCTCTTGTCCGCCTGAAAATGGTGTGAATGGCAACCGAGCAACTGGATAATTCGTCTTACCTTCCTGCGTTTCTTGTAGCAGAAGAAAATCTCAGCGGATGGGGACCGAGCCGTAAGATCGCACAAAGTCTGCACCAGAAGAGCGAATGCTGGCTCGAAATAGACACAGTCAGCAGCAAGAATCAAGTCACAAGTAGTCTTCTCCATCGGGTACGGCAAACGCTCCCCCCTGACTGCGGTATAAGCGGAGTGAAAGCAGCAGAGAATGCCTTACCAGTTAAATTCCACGGCTTGGCAGGCGGTTCGAAGACCATTGAGGCCGATGTTTCGGTCAATCAGACAAAGCAAAGGTCTAATTGTCTATTCAGCAGTGATCAGACAAGGCAAAGTGGCCCGTACTTCTGATCAGTGATCAATACGTCCGTAGCGCCAAGCTTCGCAACCACGAGGCCAACAAGACCGGTGCCGGCTCCAAGCTCGAGGACTGTCTTGCCCTTGATCCATCCCCGATTCCGCTCTTCTCGCAGGCAAAGATAGCGGGCGAGAGCCTACCAAGTTTCAGAATCATATACATTCACGAAGAGGCGGGGATTGTGCACCTCGCCCGCCGGCCAAGCTATCCCGCCGGATCCAGGACCAGCATCGATTGAGAGCTGCAGCTCAGGAATCAGAGGAGGAAATGACAGAGTTTGTAGTTGATCGATGATGCTGGGCCTTTGAGCGGGGATTATGAAGCCGTCAGACAGAACCTCGTCCGCGTGGTTCGCATCTGCGTTGTCGTCTCCTCGCAGATGCCGCAGAGGATCCAGTTCATCTAGCCGCTCCTCCTCTCTCAGGAGCGCAGCCATGGTTGCCATAGCAGGCAGGTGCTATCGTATTTGAGCCATTGTAGCAGGGAAGCAGCTTGCAGAAGTCGCCGTGCCTGGTCAGGTAGTAACGCGACTCAGACAGGTTCGAATTACGTATGGTGCAGACGTTTATCGGAAGCAAAATGGAGCCCCGCTAAGGACAACCTCCACGACCCTCACTCCTCTCTCAGGCTCCCGATTCACCACCATGGTAAAGTCCACTCCGCCCACAGAGCGCAAGACAACTGATAACAACACAGCCCAAATACACACTGCTAGGGTATCACTTAAAGAAAGAAGCCTGGCACAAGTGGGTTGACTTCCACCCGGAAACAGATGACGATTTCTTGTTGCTTAAGGACCTCACGCAAATCAAATTCATGGACGTCGAAATGTACAAGGTGTTCCGAGGCGCCTTCCCCCTCACACCAGAAGACGGCCCAGCCTCCGCACGACCGGATGACCTCTTCCTTGCTACGCGCGAGAATCCCAAGACAGCCGAGGAGTTAGACGAATCCCCAGAGGACCTCGCAGCGAAGCAGAAGGCGCGAGAATATGGCCTCGACCCGGACACCCTGACATGGAACTGGGCGGATTGCTGCACGAGAGAACGAGTCAGCGGGCAGAATCGATGAATTTTGTCTTCCGCCATGCCGAGTTTCACCGATCATCCACCCGTCCGCATCAAAGCAGTCCTGAGAGCGTTCATTGCTGCGTGTTGTCCGAGTACAGTCCTTGGTATTCAATTGACAGGAATGGAGAAGATCGAAGCTGATAAAACGCGTGGACGCGGGACCAAAGCCATCCGATTCTTCGAACGGTCCGGAGCCGGCGAAAAGCAAAGAGCAAGGCCGCAGACGAATAGATATGATAAACATCTCGTTCCTACTATGCCGGATAGGGCAGCCATACAATACACATGGGCACCACATACAACCAAGACCATCCAAGAAACTACACTAGGGACATGCACTTTCTATCTCATACAACGACTGGTAGTGGGTTGTCCATGTACATGAAAACTCCATCTTGTAGGATTGCATCCACCGCTGAGCCCTCAGGACCGGACGTCGGCAGTACGCGAACATCATCCCACTCCCCGAAAGCAGCCATTATTACACCCAACGCCTTGATACCACGGATTAGTGAAGGAACACGTCTCTGACAGGGGTGTTAGTTAAAGATATGCACCCACGAGACGCTAGCACGCACCAGTAATGAAGCTTTCAGTGTAACACCAAGTAGATTGTTGGCCTTCGCGAAGTTGACAGCGGCACCGACGCTCAGGCATCGTTTGTCACTCTGAGACTCATCGGGGACGAAGTGTGCTATAGCGGAGTTCACCGAGGCATGGGCAACTCCACAGTTTGACGCGAATAATACAGCATCTGAAATCCTGATCAGCTTGGTCCGGTGTGGAGACTAGACATGCGTACAATTAGGTTGCTTCCAGTTCAAGGCAACGCAGACATCGGGCTCGAAGGACGAGAATACCACTTTGCGCCGAGGGGAAGCCCCTGCACTCGTGGGAGTAGCTTGAGAAGCATGGTACACAGTTTGTAGAACAGCATCAATGAATCCATTCAAACATGGCGATCGACCAAACCCTAGGCGCTTTACGGTAGCCGTCGTTGGGTACGCGAGCTCTATACTGACATTGTAGGTAGAGGGAAGGTCCTGAAAAATGGCATGAGTTAAACCAGCGTTCAGCATGGTGTTAAGACAGAAGACGGACCTTAAGGAAGTCCTCAAGGGACACCAATGAGCCACCAACCGCATGACTCCATGCAGCGACAGAAGTCAAGGCAGAACGGGACTTGGGTAACTGTTTGCCCTTCCGTTCAGCCAGGTGCTGGAATTGCAGATACGTAACTTGGCAAGCCATGAGCTCTAGATCTGAAAAAGGAAGACGCCAGCCTGTGCAGACAACGGGCACCAGGTCTTTTGTCGCCTGCACGACAATATGCACGTATTCGCCAGCCAGCGAAGACACTGTGAGATTGTTGACCGATGTGCTCGCAGCGGTCGGGCTGCGCGTAGCAGACGGAACACTTGGAAGCCGAATTTGACTGTTGACAGATGGAGCTGCCGTTTGAGGAACGGTTGTCGACTTCCAATATGTCTCCACGGCACCACCAATCTCCAGGCTCACGCCTCGGAATGGAGTGATTATGCGTAATTGGAATGACACCTGCTCAAATCCTCAGACGTGTGCTTGACAAAGGAGAAACAACAACAACAGCATACCTTCCCAATAGGCTGTAGTCGATGGTCAAGAACAGGTAGCACGATGGTTTGCTCTGACATGCCACGTCCATCTACCTGCGAGGGTATCGTCACGGCTCGGCCCATAAGTTTCGAGCCAAATGCTGGGTATATGGAGAACTCCAGGGACAAGTCATCAAGGCTGTCCAGCTGGAAATTAAAGACTTCGGTCTCATCTTGCAATGGTATGATCACGGTGTGAGGAGCGGCAGCGATATTCGGTCTCGTGGCCATGACGAGCTTCAGCGAAGGTCCGCTATGAACATATGGCGCTCCGGTGACTCGACTCTGCAGTTGTACAGCCTGGACTGAGGGCGAAGATTGAACCTTCTCGAATGGACGACCAAGGGCAATTTGCACAAGAGAAGATCGATTCAAGTACGTGTGACCATATATGCGTAAAGGCATTGCGGGAGGTGGAAGGGAGAGCGACGGAATGTTGTCAATTTCGTCCATGGAGTCCATCTGCATAGCGTCACTGATCTGTGATTCTGGGCTGAGCGAGTTGGTCGTAGAAGAGGCGGATAATGAAGCTGCTAGAGGTGGGCTGCCGGCCTCAAGGAGGAGATTGACGCAGTCAATATGACCGTACCACGCGGCATAGTAGATGGGCGTCTTGCTAGACTCGTCCTTTGCACTGGCGTTGCATCCTGCCTCCAGAAGGATACGCACACAAGATCCATGACCGTTTCGAGCTGCATGGAACAAAGGCGTCCATTCCGAGTACTTGTCAGGAACGTCTTTGATTGAGTGGTTCTGTGCCAGAATGCGACAGAGCTCCGCGTGACCCTCACGAGCGGCGAGATGAATAGGGTATTCGCCGTTCGTATTTGGCAACGGCCGTGCACCCTTCTCCACCAGTAGTCTTGCGGCAGCCTCCTGTCCGTACTTGCAGGCCAGAGAGAGCAAATTAAATTCATCCGGACCCGTGGTCGCAGCGGTCAGATCGACACCCGGCTGGCACAGAAGGACCTCAATACAGTCCAATTTGCCGTTCATCACCGCATATACGAGCGCAGTACAGTTATCCGAGTCCTTGATGGCGACATTTGCGTTCGCGACGAGCAACTGTTCGCAGACCTTCACATGACCGTTCATGCTCGCGTAGTGGAGAGCTGTGCGCCCATACACATCCTGACGATCCACATTGACGCCGTTGTTGATGCACATCTGCACCAAACGGCCTTCGCCCGCAATCGCCGTCTCATGAAGACAAGTTCGGCCGCTGATGTCGTCCACAAAAGAGAAGTCGAAGGGTGTGCTGGAAATAAGCAAATCTGCAATGTGGGGAGGTGCTTCGATGATGGCTCGGGAAAGAATGCGCGTGATATGTGTCTTCGCATCCGCAGCTTGGCTTAAGAGGAGGTCCATCTCTGGTAAGAGGGTTCGAACACCTTCCACGTCCGTACGGGCGACTAGGTCGGATAGGTTGCTTTCGAAATCTGCATACGCTGCTTCGGCCTGTCGCTCGAGGGCTGAGCGATGCTCATCTTCACCATGGATGATGTCGCCATTAATGAGAACCGCGTGCTCCGGAGCATGAGGAAGGTCAACGAGAGCGGTTGAGACGATATTGGACAGCTCGGCAAGCAGATGCCTGTTGAAGCACGGTTGGACCTCTACTTGACGGGACAGATACAGCTCCTTCGTATGTGATTTGGACCGCTTGTCCCACTTCTTGAGAATCTTGCGAAACCCGGTAGCATTGATTTCAATGAATTGCTGGGAGCGGCTATTAGCGTCCGATGGACTCGTGATATGCTTCAGGACTCAGCGCACCTGAACCTTCAGCAAGTCCTTCTGTAACACCCGAAATCCTTCTTCAATGGACCTCCATTCGACTCCATCAGCTACCGCCTCTCCATCGGCGTTGCCGGCGTTCCGTCTCGATCGTTCCATGGCAGATTTCTGCTTGCTCAGGAGGGTCTCCAACCTTAGCCTTAGCTCGTTTTCTTTCTGCAAGTAAAACTCGTTAATCTGGATGAAGGGTATAAGTCCATAATTCATGTGATAGTATATGACGAACAACGCACCTTCTCTAATTCCCTCTCCAGCTTGAAGAAGAATGCCTTGCGGTGCGCCTTGAAGATTGCACCACGACCTTCGTCGGCGCCCCCCACCCAGAGGGGTGGTCCCATCATGCCGGCATCGCCACCTGGAGTACCGACGTATGGGTTGATGAGCGGCTGCTCTTCCCTCGAGGGCGTGTCTGGTGACAGGGATAGTTCAGGCGGCCGAATGCCCGCCGCGAGCGCGGCAGCTTCAGAAGCGGGGCGATTCTGAGCGAGCGAATTGATTATCTTCTTGAGGAACTTGTAGTCCAGATAGTAGCGAGACCACCCTGGTATTTGCTGCGCCTGGATCTCCTTGCCAAACTGCAGGGAAAGGGGTGCTGTTAGTACACGGCTCTGCACGCTCCGTGAGAAACGCGCGCACCTTCATCGTTCCCTAATCTACCGTATTGAGAGCGGAGGACTTGGAGCGAGCGCTGCTATTGTATGGCAGACGCGGTGGGGAGGTCGACAGGATAGTGTCGCATGGCCTGGTGAAGAGTGAAGTGCTCGTGTCGACGAGAACCTGCAACCCGGTAGAGGAGAGACAAGCAGGGGTGGCGCTCGGACCTTATCACCGACCCTACCGTTTCTAGAAGAAGGTCACGTGTGGTTCTTTTTGGAAATACAGTACTCTGCTGTTCTCTCTGATCGTACTGCTCACTGGAATGTACATTACAACAGTGAGAAGGACTGCCGAGCAGCATCCATGCTGTGGGTTGGTTTCACTGTTGCCGGATGGGACGGACGGGTCCAGTGATGGTTATGCGGGACCTGGACTTCTAATAAGGCTTACCACGCCCTTCTGCGGTATTACATACAGGACGGGATAACGATGACAGTACGTAAGCATGCAGAACATTCGCCCGTTGCAAGTTTGGAGGCGGCAATGATTACCAAACCGGGTAATGGGGGGCAAAACCGCGCAGCTTTATGTTCGTACAAAAGCCAAAAGAAAGACGGAAGCTTCGGTTATTCACGCACGTGCGTGCTCATCTCGGTCGCATTCACATGTCAAGTCCCAGCCGAGTCCCTGTCGCCGTCTCCACACCATCCAGTCGTTTTGAGGCGCAAGTTCCGTGAATGCTTTCAACAATTTCGGTGCATACAGTAAAAACAACCCTGAGCCGTTTCCTGAGATTGACTTTTGCGCATCTATGGATTTCTATGCGGATATCGGGGCTAGCGACACTCAGCGGCCTTCGCTCTTCGAGCTGCTTGCTCAGGAACAGCTTCGTGACTTGCTGCAACCTGCCGTCAAATATATCCTGGCGGTTCGAGGATTCTTTTATCGAATTTGTGTGGGTCCTTGACACGGAACTTTCTAGTTCTTCGCGCAGCGACATCCGCGTTACCTGCTTCGCATTGTTAACCGGCATGAAGAGTTCTACGCCCTCCTAATGCTGGTGGTAGAGAGACATTACTTGCGGACGACGAGTGCGTTTTCACATGTGAGAGACCATTGTGGCATCTCAAATAATCCATTCCCAGATGCATCATTCTCCGAAAACTTCTATGGCCTCAAGCGACGACGAAAGCCTGTCTTTGAGACAGACCGAGCTAACATTGCGGCTGGCACTCCAGGCGATCATGAGAAGCTGACCCCGAGAGATCGCCTTCTCTCTCTGCTATTCTTGGTATAGTGCAATTCCAGAACCAGAACACTCCCCATCAGAATTAACGTGCGTGTAGGTTGGTGTTCCCTACTTGCGAGCGAAAGCAGAGGATCTGTACGAACAGGTTGGCGGAGGACTTGATCCTGAACTTGCTGGCGCAGAGGCGTCACAGCGGCGGCAGGTTACAGCACCACAGGCACGTTCAAGTCAGATCAGGCGATTCTCAAGCTAACTTAGAGTCATAGACAACACGTGCGCGAGTGCTGGCCGCGGCGAAGCAAGCGTTCAAAGTTGCCTACCCGTACGCTGATTCGACGTATCAACTGTGGTTATTCGCTTGGAACATTGCCTATTTGTTCAACAAGACAAGCTACTACCGACCATGGCTAGGAATGATTGGTGTTGATCTGCGAAGGATGACGGTGCAGGACATGGTCCGATTCACGTCGTCGAAGACGCATATATGCTGACTAATGTCACAGAGAGCGTCCGACCTTCTTCCCACAGCCTCCGCACAATCCAAGACTATGCTGCAGCGCATCCTCGCTGTTCTCCGACCGTCTGCTCTTCTGTCCTCACTGAAACATCTCCTTCCCTTGTCCCTGCTCACTCTCAAGTTCCTCGAATGGTGGTATTCACCAGCTTCACCCGCTCGATTCTTAGAGCGCAGTACCCAGGGGCCGCCCATTTCTCGACCTGCGCCCCTCTTGCCTCACCCGAAAGGTGTCGGAGTGGATCCAGAACAATACGGTCAATGTCCAATTTGCAAACAGGAGATTGTCAACGCGACTGCTCTGCCTACAGGATGGGTATGCTGTTATGTATGCGCCTATCAATGGGTCAAGGAGAAGGGGACGTGTCCAGTGACGAAGCTGGAAGTCAGAGTCGACGAGCTCAGAAAGATCCTCGTGTAATAATAAATTAACACATTGTATTGTATTCGAAAGAACCAATTAGCCAGCGAGCCGGGCTGTATCGTGTTAAGCCGTGCGCGAAGTACAAGCCGCGTGGTCCGTGCACAGATATAAGGCGCGCGACGCGTCTCGACGCGTCTCTCTTCTCCCGTCTCCACCACCACAGTCCAGTTCCTCTGGACATTCGCTGGAGTCTTTCCCTCCTTCTTCAGTCTATGTCTGTCGCTAAACAATCATCCAATAAATCTGGGCAACTACGGCTCGGCATGACTGGTATGGGCCACGGCTTGTCGAGGACTTCGTCCGGAGGGAACCCCGCCTCTGGCGCGGATGTTCAGCTGCACCATCCACACCCGCACCGCGCATTGACGCCTAATCTGTTCGCAACCACGCGTTCTACGACTGTCGTCCCGGGTTCTCGTATCTCATCCAACAACTCCGAGTCCACTGTCACCAATATTGAGCCTGCTAACTACGAGCCCCTGCCTCTCGGCGGTTTCATGAAGCCAGGAGAGCGCGCTGCTGATATGCCTAACCCTCTCTCTCGCTCCAAGTCTCGCAACGAAGTGAGATCCGATCCCGCTCACGACTCGCACAGTCCTCTTCCCCCGTCGGAAATGAGGCGTGCGAAGACACCGGCGCCGGGTCGTACTCACGCAGACCCGCGCATACATCAAACTTCTACTGTCCACGCTCGTCCCACCTCTGATAACAAAGTCTCCGAAGCATCTACTGGACCTACCTCTGTCAATGCCGAGGTGACTGTCGACAATGATCTCCCCAACAGACCGATCCCATTTGCTCCCCCACTTCTTGCCTTCGGTTGGGCTCAGAAAGATAAGCCGCGTCCTGGGCCCGCTCGTGCTCACCCTCCTCCTATTAAGAATCGCTCGCATGCGAACGAACATACCGACAACACTCTGATAGCTGAAGAGCATGAGGAGGACTATATCGTACTTCTGTCTGATAAAGAGAATGGCAAGCGTCCTCTGGAACGACATCTTAAGGGAAAACAAACTCGAGAGCCGCTACAGGAAGTGGGACGAAAGCGCCGCTTCTCCCCTGGGCAACAACAGTCAATCCAGTCACCTATTCTGAGGGCTCTTCCCACCGATATGCGTCCTCAGTCGCATACTGCCTACGACGATGAAGGAACTATGGACTACTACAGTAACGAGCCTCCGGTTCCAGAGCGTCCTGTCAAGAGAGGGAGGATGGAGCCCAGAAACGTGAGGCTTCTCTATCCGCATATATGCGCGGTTTGTTGACTTGCGGGCTCCTACAGGTTTCCACCAATCCTCGTGATGGCCCTGCTTTATCCATGCGCCCGTTTTCGCCATATGATGAAGACGATCACCACGCTGGTTACGCTCCGTCGAATGAAGCACCTGTCCCCGCTCAGCAAGCTGCCGCGTATTACGATTACGACTCTCAAGATGGTTATGAACGAGTTCCCACACCCTCTCTTCCAGATTCCGATCGTGTTCAATATCCATCGACCTCTCCTGTGCCAGAGCCCAAGAACCATTACGATACTGAAGCCTACTTGAAACAGCATACGGTTAAATTCGAGCGGATGAAGCAGCACTGGTGCGAATGCACCTACGAGCAGTGGATGAAGGGAGGGCCGCAGCTGATGAATCAATTTGAAGAAATATTGAGCTTTGTGAGTTCTGCCTATATCTCCACTGTGTGGTCTAACACCCACGATTCGTTCAGGTGAAAACCCAATTGCAGTACGTGGGGTAGTTGACCCTGAGATGACGAAACGCTAACAATCTTTAGGCGCAAGATCGACCTCTATACTAACCTACATTCCAATCTCAACACTCATGACAAGACGCTGGACGACCGTGATGTGAAGCTGGAGGAGATGAAGGGGAGTCTGGCAAATGGGACGACGGGAGTCGTGGGCAGTCGTGAGCGTCCGATTGTGTTATGAGCCGTGCCGGGATGGGACTGGTTTAGCAGAAATACGTACACAAATGAAGTGTATATGCCTTTCCTAGATACTTATGAATCGCACATATGATGATGACCTATTTGATCCTGCATGCTACAGTCTCTATCAAAGGCCATCGACCACGGCCCCCCCCCCAACTCGTCCTGCACATCTCTTGTCTCCTCCGACCGCCCACAGCGACAGCTTCTCAAGCAGCCGATCTGGATGGTGGGACCTTCCGCCGAAGTGAGAACAACCAGAAACTGAACTCCGCGGGAAAGAGCGTATAGATGCAGTTGTATAAAGCTTCAACCCAGTAACGTTGAGAAGCAAGAGGGTTTCATTGCGCGCTGCGGCCCCTCCCACGGTCCAGCGGACAGCAGGCCTAAGAGCGTCGCCAGCACATACGGTACAAGTTTCTCGGCAAGTCAATCTTCTCACCATCCAGCATTTGCATTCCCACTCCTCGGGACACCACCCGCTGGTTGGAAACATTCTTCCCGGTACAGTACAGCATGTCCATGTTGCTTGGCGTTGTGTCAGGACCCCTGCTCATTCGGCATATGTAGGAGCTCGGAAGGACAGCCTCCGGCTGTCAAAGTGCCTTTTAGGATAGCTCATGGGTAGTATTCCGAGACTGCTCATGACACGTTGGGCTCGGAGCGTTCCGAAGCGGAAAAAGGCAATTTTGTGGATTACGGCATGGGATGAGTCAGCCAACAGCGTTCTCCTCGATTTCGAGGGTTCGGCGCATCCTCCAAATCACGTTTCGCACAAACTATCCAAACGGCGCCTAAGTAGTGCTGTGAGCTTGTCCGGCGGTGGAAGAGTCGGCCGACCGAGTCAGTTGTGGAGGAGTCACCAGCGCGGCGCCCTGAGTTGTCAGCCTCCGCAACATTTTCACCGAAGCACCGGGCAAGGGTCCAGCGCTTACTCCAAGGGACAGGGACAGATCCGAGCCTGTGTCCTGAACGTACAAGTCAAGTCAAGCAACGTTACCGTACTTGCGGACAGAGCAGAAGAGCAGGAGGATCGGACCACGGCTTTGAATGGCCCTGCGCTGGTAGAACTCTCCTGCACAAACCTCGATGATCACCGCGCGACATCTTCCTGCGCACTGTCATCTTCGCCTTCACACTGTCACCGTCCGCTCGCTCCACCAGCCGCACTTGCGCTTCCCACGCCCAGCGCTCAAATACTTCCCCCAGAAGCGGGTCATGTCCACCTCCCCACCACGCACACTCGAGCACCTCTTTCCCCCAGTCTCGGGGCTGACGATGCCCACTCCCTCACTCCCGCCCATCCCTCCCTCTTCGGCAGGGGACGACCCTTATGCGCCGTATGTCGATCCTTCGGAAGAAGAAGAGGAGCCGGTGTACTCCTCCCGCTCCTCTCTGCGGGAGCTTAGCGCCAACGGGGGATATGGAGCGGAAAGGGAAGGGGAGAGGGAAGTCAGAGAGGCGCAGGAGCGTGTGCAGCGCGCTGAGGGAGGGAGGCTGCCACCCCGGACGCCGAGGGGAGAGCATCCGCCTGGGGTTGGCGCTGGACACCTAGCCGCGAGGCTCAGGGAGATGAGCGTCGATGTCAGTGGTGCTGTGTGCGTCTTTTCTCCTGCCCCTGCGATCCCTCAAGTGTCAAGTGTGCTAATACGACGATGCACAGCGTGGCCCGCCCAGGCAGCACCATCTCCACCACCTCCACCCCTGTGCGGGACCCGAACGGCCTCGGCTGGCCGGCCAAGTCCACCCTCGACCGCCTGCACGAAAGTCCATCAGCGCGCAAGGAGCGCGAGGCCAAGCTGGCGGCGGCGGTGCGCACGCTACTCGAGTGCATCGGCGAGGACCCCGAGCGGGAGGGGCTCATGCGCACGCCTGCGCGGTACGCGCAGGCTTTGCTCTGGATGACAAAGGGGTACGAGGAGCGGTTGAGCGGTGCGTTTCCCCTTCTTCTCACTCTGTCGCTCCGCGGGCAAGGCTGATAGGCTGTTGTGGTGGTCAGAGGTGATCAACGACGCCATCTTCGCCGAGGACCACGACGAGATGGTGATCGTGCGTGACATTGACGTCTTCTCCCTGTGCGAGCACCACCTGGTTCCCTTCACGGGCAAGGTCTCTATTGGGTATATCCCGAACAAGCTCGTGCTGGGCCTCAGCAAGCTCGCCAGGATCGCAGAGACCTTCTCGCGCAGGCTACAGGTGCAGGAGAGGCTCACGAGGCAGATCGCTCTTGCCGTCGAGGAGGCCGTCCAGCCCAGAGGCGTCGCAGTCGTCATGGAGGCTACGTGCGTCATTCCACCTGTTGTGGCTTGTGGGGGGGCGCTGACGCGCAGCAGACACATGTGCATGACCATGCGCGGCGTCCAGAAGCCCGGAAGTACGACGATGACGAGCACGATGCTTGGCGCGTTCCGCGACAGGCAGAAGACGCGGGAGGAGTTCCTCACGCTCATCCGCTCGCCCTCTTCCCTCCACCGGTAGACAGCCCAGCCCCGCGCGGCCTCAACGGGCGCAACCACCACCAACACACCTCATGTCGCTTCAACGCGACCCTGCTATGGCAGGCCAGACGGTTCACAGCCGCAGGAGGATTGATTTAGTATACAGTGCGGAGTTGCGATGTACAGGATGAGCGGGGAAAGTATCTAGGCCTGCGGAGATGTACGGACGGATATGCTACCTAACCAGATCTCTTGTGATACACACACTACTGTGCGTCGCCGCCCCCGCGCCTCCCGCGCCCAGAGCGACCGCCATCCTGCTTCTGCGCATCACCCATCGCGATGTTGAACATGCGCGACGTCTTGTTCTGCTCGCGCTCTCGAGCACCACTACGATCAATGCGCCGCTGGCGCTTGTTCGGGTCGCGTGACTCGCCATTCTCATCACGCATGTCCCCGTCACGCTCTACAGAATGCGTGAGCTAGCAGCTAATGAAGGCTGTGAATGGTTCGTACCAGAGTAGCCTCTCTTTCTGCCACCAGACCGCTCGATGTCCTGGTTGTCACCACCGCCCTCGCCTTCACGCCGAGGTCCCAGCCTGTCAGCAAGAGTGGCTCCACCAGCACGGTCAGCATCTCGGGGTGGTGTCCGGGGACGCTGATCCCGCGGTCCTCGATCGTCTCTAGGCATGTTCTCTGGTGGTGGACGTGTAGGCAGAGCGCCAGCGGGATAGGATGAATCAGCGCGTTGTGGAGGTGGGCGTTCGCTCGCTGTCTCCCGCCGCGAAGGGACAGCTGGAGGTGGTGGAGATGGCGGGCCCGATCGATTCATTGCGCGTGGACCGCTCGGTGGTGCCGCTGATGATGGCGTGATGGGCGCGTTGGCACTGCCCGCTGGCGCTTTGTCATCGTCACGACGCGGATCGTCCCTCCGGCGGTCGCGATCGCGATCACGGTCAACTCGCCTTGCATCCTTGTCCGATGGAGTACGATCATCCCTGTCCCGACCACGGTCGCCGCGCCCTCGCCGGTGTCGTTTCGATTCTCTTGCTTCAGGTACATCGTCCTGATCATGCGTGCGCTTTCTGCTTTTGGTATCATCGGCAGGGCCACGACGAGCAGCCTCGTCCTCCGGTGCTTTCGGCTGAAGCTCTGTCCGAGGCGGGACAGGCTCCGGTCGCGTGTCGGCGCGTCTGTCGCGATCACGTTCCTCTCGCTCTCGGCCGCGGTCTCGGCCTCGTTCTTGTTCATCCCGGTCACGATCCCTATCCCTGTTTTGAATCCTTTCCCTCTCGCGAGGTGGGCGATCGACATCCCGGTCGCGTCCATCTGGCCGATCTGGGTAGCGAGCGTCCCTCCGTTCCTCCGGATACACATCGCCGGGCCGGTACGAGTCGCCACGTGGGGGCCTTCCTGGGAATTCACGGGGTGCCAGATGATCTCGACCAGCTTCAGGGCCGCGGGGATACCGATCCCGCGCATCGCGGTCTATACGCGCTCTAATGTCACGGGTGTCATCGGGAGGCTCTACGCGAGCCCCACGCCGGGGCTCTGGCGATCGAGACCTCGAGGACCTCCTCCTTCCCGGCGGTCCACGAGGGTTGTTTGGTGCATTGCGAGGAGGCGAAATCGGCCGGGAACCCGCTGGTTGACGTGTATCCGGTACTGGACGTGGTGGGAGGTCTCGTGGTGCCACAACTGGAGGCGGTCCATTGGTGATGTTGTCTTGAGGAGGACCAGCAGGTGGGGCAACAGACGATGCGCCTGGAACTGTCGCCGCAGCAGACGGCCGAGGGCCATGCTCTGCGGGTCGAGCAGTTGCATTTACCTCGGGAAGTGGACGAGAACCACCTGCCTCCGCGTCCGCGCGACGTATGGATTGGGACGAAGGTGCAGAAGCTGGCTCTGGCTGCCTGGCCGGCTGAGACGGGCCCGATGGCGCCGCGGCGGGTGGTGCTGTGCGATTATCGGCAGCAGGCTTTGCAGCTTCCTTAGCACCACCGTTGGGGACAGGAGTGCGCGGACGGGAAGCTGGCGCAGCTGAGGTGGGTTGAGGACCTGCGCGTTCTCGAGTCAAAGTCGGGTTTGACGGTCCAACAGGGACAGTGGATGTCAGGGGCTTTGTTCCTGCGGCCACCGCAGTTTGACGCAAGATGCCGTTGGGCTGGGTTATGGGAACACCAGCCGCAGTATCTGAGGCTACAGAACCGGCAGTTGTCGGTGGCTGGCTCGAATGATCACGGCCCGTTCTGCGGATGATCTCCGGTTTGGGGATAGCCTCTAAAGCAGAACGAGTGGCCGCAGGGGCTGGAGCCGAAGAAGTCGGCACGGTGACAGAAATGTTTGCAGGTTTCGATGCAGAGGACACGGCGGCGTTTCCGGCTCCACTGGCTCGCGTTTGGGCAGAAGGGCCTGTGGGGGTGCCTGCTGGAACGGCAGACGCCTTGGGGGCAATTGGAGGGGCAGTAGGCTTGACACTGGGTTGTGGCAGTGTCTTGACACTGGGGGCGATAGCAGTGCCATTGACTTGAGCCCCTGCACTGGGTCTGGAAGGTTCTGGTTGTCGAGGGCCACGGGGGACTGCGGTGGCGGTACCGGCATTCGTAGATGCTTTGGCCGTCTCGATAATGGGAGGAGCGGGAGGAGCGGGCTGGACAGAGTTTGAGCCGCCGAAAGGTGGGTCACTCACGATACTACTTACGGGCATCCATTCCTTCTTTCGCTGACGAAGCATGTCCAAGTATCTAGAGCGTGTCAAAAAGAGATATTTGAGAGGAAGTTCGAAGCGGCCGCACCCGGTAGCAGCGAGCTTGAGCTCATGCCTCGTTTCCACGGCAATGTACGATGCGAGCCGCTCTTCAATCGTCGCTCCGAAGGGCGGATGCGGTCGGAGACTGCTGATGGGATGGACAGGGAAAACCGGCAACAGCTTCACCATCAGAAGAACTGCATTGCGAGCATGCATATACTCCTGAGATTCAAGGCACTTAACGAAGGTCTGAATGGATTGTCAGCGCCTCTTCTAATGGATGGCAGATTGCCTTACATTGGTCAGGACGTTGTGGAACTTTCTGATAAGCCGCTGGAACTCTTCATGGGATAGCAGATCAGACTGCTTGACTTGATCCGCACCCGCAGCAGGCCAGCGCTTCAGGAACCCGGGTAACGGCCCCTTGTCGGGGCCCTTCTCTAAGCCCTGAGCTTCCTGCGTGTACTTGTCTTTGTCGTTGAACCAGGCATGGAGATCAATCAACATTTCCGACAACATGCGAGCTGAAGAACGTGTTGAGTGAGAAGACTCGAACACACTTTCATCCCACACGTACCATAGTTGCGCATTTCCATCTCTGTGCAACTGAAGATGATGCTCGTCAGTTGCTCTGAGAAAATCTGGTTGGAAGACGTGAGCGAATGCACAGCATTGTGCAGAAACATGCACTTACCCTGTCATACAGCCGCAACGTCATGAAGTTCTTCGTGCCAATGCTGTGCATGTGCTTGACGAACTTGGCGCAGAACGATGCATCCATAGGAGAAATCAGAGCTCTTGGCATAACGCAATGTTGCAGCATCATGGAAAGCGCTTGATTGCGCTCCTCCTGCGTTGTGATATGCCCTTCACAGACATGAGCATGCTTGCAAATCGCGGAGATGAAACTTGATATACCAAACCAATGATCCTTTTCTTTCTGCAGACGTCGCCTCGTAAGTCCAATCCATGATGTCTGATCTTTGGACTCCTGCAGCAGACTGCGACTCATCTGCGAAAACTTCGGGATTGACTTCTCCACAATGATCAGCTGACGATCAGTTTGAATAGGGGAGTCAGCCGGTATCATCGGAAGCTCCTTCGGCCTGTCATGCGGATGCATGTCGTTGTACCGCTTCACAGAATCGTACTCCTTCTTGACCCAATCCTTGAGTTCACCGTACTGCTTGATTTGACTCTTGTACTCTCCGTCCAAACGCTTCATCCTCGTGATCTCTTGGCTGTAGCGTTGGCTCAGGTTGTATATGTCGTACAAGGAGAGTTGCCAGAACGTGACATAGAAAGCAGGTCTGGGAACAAGTCAGGACTGAGCTGCCATGAGAACGAACAGAGCATACCCGAGCTTTTGCGCTACATTATCAGGGAGTACCGAGGTGACCTCATCAAACAACGGCTCGAGTTCAGGATGCCATACTGACAACGTCGGTTTGTCAATGATATCATCGGTGGAACCGCCGTTCAGAGGTAGATGGCCATTGACGTGGACGATCTCTTTCGACTGTTCTTCACCGGAGGCGGCTGGGGGGGCAGGCTGAATTTGCACATCCACCACCGGAGGTGCAGGAGTCTCCGTTTTCACATCAATATTCATTAGGTCGCCGTTAGAAGTGCTGTCGGACCCGGGCTGGGTTGTCACAGATTTGGGCGGCGGTGACGTCTCAGCCTTTGCTGCAATGGCTTGTGCTTTGGCCTTCTCGCGCAGCTGGGCTTCTTTTTCCATTGCAGCATCTGCTTGAGTACGTATCTATGAGAATCTTTAGTCTCAGAGGTTGCGCATCATATGAGTTCATTGGCTTACAGTGACTGCGGTACTCAATTTTGGCCGGAGCATATGCCACGCAATGCTTGGTTCAATGTGGAACTTGACACAAAGATCCTTCAGCGAGGGAATGAATGCGGCATACGCTCCAGGTGTCATATCTGTCGAGAAGAAAAAGATGTACTGGAAGAGTACTCGCTGACACTGTCATATTGTCTTAGCGGCTGAGTACACCAGAGAGTACGAGGAAGCTCACGTTGTCAAACAGATCCGCTAATTTCTTCGGAGCGTCCTTTTCGGCAGCGACGAAACAGCTCACTTGTCGCTGTTGAGCAAGGAGGATCAACAGAGGCAGCGCAAACTCGGTAGACTGCAGCATGTCGAGGAACCTTTGAGACGACTTCTGAAACGCTAAAGGCTTCGGAGCCAATACACCAAATACTGAGGTGGAAACGCCCTCGATACGCAAGTTTTTGCCACCGGATATGGCCAGTACTTGGGCATCTGACAGATTGCTGAAAGATTCGATTCCGGACATTTTGACGATGAATTCTTCCAAAACGACCAGATTATGCAATTCGTTGGACTTCAGATTGTTTGCCAAAACTTTGAACAAGGCCTTGAACTCGAAGCTGTCAGGTCGAACCCCATAGCCCAGATGCCCGATAAAGCCAGCCAGTCCTAACTCGACATCAGCGGAAGTTACCAAATCTAGCAGCGCAGGGCTCACCTTGCAGCCAGTCAGCGGGGGTCACGCCGTCCTCTTTTACTGTCGTCCTATCGGCAATGGATGCGAGCTCATTGACAATCTGGTAGAGAAAGACATCATAGGACATCGGCCCTAATAGCTTGAGCATCTCGACAAAGTGGCCATTGTCGTCCCTGCCATATCCCTCTATCTGATCGACGAGGACAGCGAAAGCGATGCAGGGGTTGGTGTGAGCAAACTTGCAAAAGTCGCGAGCCGTCTGTTTCACACGAGAGACTGCATCATCGTAAAGTTTCCGGTCTGTTCGATCCTGATTTGGCAGTGCGCTGACGCGACGGAGAATATCCTTGACGGCTCTGTTGATCTCGGTGTGTTTGTTCCGCATCTCCTGGGAGGTGGTGTAGACTTCGCGCCATTGTGCGTACATTTGCCACCGGTCAGTGATCCTGTAATGCCGCAGAAATGACCATAGCTCGGACGAGAATGATTGATCGGCACGTTGGAACGAGAGTGCTGGCAAGAGATATGTGCTTAGCATGTATCGCCAAAACTCTTTGCCCGATGAATCCAAGCCCTATGAGAACAACATTGTTTGAGCCACGTACATGAAACGCAGTAGATTCGACTAACCTCACTCTCCAAAATTTCCTTCCCCAGGCGACCGAGCTTCGTCAGCAGGGTAACGTTCCGATGGGCATGCACACCAATGAAGCGCAACAAGGGCTCGAAAAGGGTTTGAATGTCCCCGCTGGTCCGACACGTGGGTATCCAATCCTTCCAGTGGTCGTAGAAGAACTCGAAAGTGGTGTTTGCGGTTTGCGGAGGTTCGGGAGCCAGGTCGGTCAAAACAGTCTTCGGAGTGGCAGAGGGGCTCGACCTGCTGAGAGGAGACGAGAGTGCATGGGCTTCTTCTGGGAATTGTGACGTCAACGAGATGCGAGAGTAGAGTGGTTCAAGAGAGCATTCCAGCAAGCGGAGGTAGAGATCAGCGAGAGCGCTGTAGGGCCCGAACATCCAAGGGTGCTTTGTCAAGATCCATAGAGCTGGTCGCAGAGCACCGACAGATAGCAGAGCGCGAAGCAAGCCCATTTTGTGATTCGGAGGCTCCGCTTTGCGAGGGCCAGTAGGTACCGAAGTCGCTGCGGTCGTCGTACCATTGGCCGCGGTAGTTCTGGGTCGGTATCCTCCGGGACGATCTGGCTCTTCCGAGAGAGGAGCGGCCCGAGTGAGCGCGTTGTTGGTTCGCTTCACCATTGCCTGCTCCTTCAGTGCTTTCTGGTGCCGCTCTTCAAGCGATTTCATGTCATCTTCGGTGGGGTAGAGCTAGACCATAGAATCAGCATATGTCCATGTATAAGCGCCGGGACACGAACATGAGGGTATAATGCAGGAAGTGACACGACACCTTCGCGGACGAGAATCGCTACCATGAGGTAGAGCTCTTTTCTGGGGGCCGTTGGGGTGTTTGGCTGATTATGGACGTGGTTGCTGAACTTGAAGCCGAGCAGCTGGGCGGGAACGTCCATGACCTTCTCATCGACGCTGATCTCCAGAGGATCACAAGTCTCGCACTCCCTCAGGATCTCCTCCAGCGTCTGCCCTTCAAACCTGCTTGGTGCAATCCACTCTTCTGGTGATTCGACGCTTTCCTTCTCTTTCCCTTTGCCGGGAGTCCTGCGCCTCGCCCAACCCGCTTCGCGAAGTAGATCCAGGAACCAACGCCATCTCATCGTGATCGTGCTCTCCATCACATCGAAGATCAGGTCCAGAACCCGATGCGGATCAAGGTCAAAGAAACCAATCAATGAGACAACTCGCTGCCAGGTGAACGAGGCGGGCTGGTCATGATGGGACAGGAGCTCCACAATGAGTTTGGAATATCCTTCAGACTCCTCTCGAAGAAGGTTGAACTTGGTCTGCTTGTAGCTACATCAACAAAAGTCAGTTTCCCGAACCACAAGAAGGAGCGGAAGATGCATACAAGAGGTTCGTCCGCGTCTGCCTTGTCTTCTTCTCGAACAGCGCGCCGCTACGGACCAGACCGGCTGCTATCAAAAGCGGCTGCTCCAGCCTTTCCACGGCAAGAGCATGTTTGATTACATGCTTCCCCTTCAGACAACATGAACATATGCTGATTCCGCCTGGCTAGGGTACTCACCGTGACCAGTTCTCTCACAAGCTCAGCGAGCGCGCGCTTCTGCGCCTCGCTAGCCAACCTTATCTTCTCAGTCTCCGGATCACTAGATTTCTCAGGAGGCTTGTCGTCCTTCCCAGGGGCTGGGTTTCCCTCCTTGACATCGAGGTCCATCGCATCGGCCCTCGCCGCGTCCTTTGCCGCTTGCCACTCGGCCCTGATGGCCGCAGTGATCTCGCCAAGCTGGTCTTCCAAGGTAGCATCAATCGTCCACACAAGGTCCAAAATCAACTCCGCATATTCCGACTTCTCCGGTGTCAGTGTCGCTTCATCTTCTGAGGACGAAGAAGGGAACGACTGCTTGACTTCGTCGAGGAACGCCGCCAGTTGCGGTGGCGACAAAGGGGCGGGGTCACCCGAAGCAGGCACCAGCGCTTCAAGCAGAGTGCAAATACATGCTGCCACAGGAGAAGAGTGGGAAAGATCGGTGAGATGGTATGTGAGCCCGGATAGCCTGGAGTTGGGCGCATCAGCCTTGCCTCGCGGCCGTGTCGTGCGTATACTGTAGGCGAGCCACTTACAGCTTGCCGCGCTCGGTCTCGTCGCTCCAATGCTTCAGCGCGTCACGCGTAATGGACTCGATATCCATACCGAAGCGTATGGTTGTGGTTCGGTATTGTTGGCCAACTATGAACGCGATGTTGACTTTAGACACTGAGGAGCACACGAGAGCGTACGGAAACGCGAGAGGCCGCGCGAAGGCAAGTAGACCGGAGACATACGGAATCAAATGTATAAATCGGGAGGGAAATGTGATTCGCTTCGGCGCTTCTTTGATTCACGCCACGTTAGGCTCACCGACGGCTATTCGTTACTCTCACCAGGCAGGATCCACATAGTCATGTGGTAAAATTATCATCTGCTCACCTGCAATGCATGTTTCCTAAGATGACTGGGAGCGTACGGCTTGTTGGTATGTAATCGTCAGCGCTACGAGGTCAATCATCCCCAAGCTCGGAACGAACTCTCTCTCCTGCGGGCCCCAGCTTTCCATCGGTATAACTAGACGGCAGACGCTGATTTGACCAGATATAGTCGACATATACTTACTCGGAAGGTCAGATCAGGTCACTTAACCCAACGACGTGAACGAGAAGTGGGGAGTCTGCTTCCTATGGCCTAAGCCACGAGCGGGCCTCCGCCAGATATCACCATGAACGTCAGAGCAATGTCCATCTATCAGTCAAGATTAGGGCATTTGAAAGCAGGACAAGCATGGAAAGGTCAAATGAAAGCAGGCATCTGGATAACGATCAATTGCCGTCTTGCCACAGAGTTGTGAGCATAATCGGATGTGCGAGCCAACCACTGCACATGTATGAACATCGCTTGCCCCGGCAAAACTCATCCTCATAAATATGGAGAGAAGAAGGAATATGTTCTGAAGATGTGAAAGAATGGAAGAAGTAAACAGGCTCGGAGGTCAAGGACGAGCGCCGTGTTGAGGCCTCTTTCCGCCACCAGGCTGACTTGGCAGCCAATCACGGAACATGCCATCCAAGGCTTTCCACACCAAATGGCTCGGAATAGACTTGATGATGTCCCCAGCCTTGTCCGAAACCTCCTTTTCCTCGACTCCGGTCTTCTTCGCATAATCCACCGCGATGCGGTATAGAGCCACAACAGCGAGACTAACATGAGTCTGCTGATGGGCATGATCAGCGTTGGGGGTCATGGCCACGGCCAATGGACCCGACAACGAGAAAGGATGTATATGCGTCGCGGCAGATGCGCGCTCGCCGCGTACCAGACGGAGCAAAACCTCAAGATGATTGTCCGGCTGGTTGTGCATGTGTTCTTGTAGAAAGCGCTCGCGGTCCTTCTGCTGAGCGATCACCGAGTTGACTGCCCATCCTTCCATTACCGTCTCGAGCGTCTGTACTTTCGGCTACTCGATACATTAGTAACGCTCATCCGCATCGAACAGAGAAACCAACCTTGTCCGGGTCCATTACTTCAATCTTGCCTCTCCAACTTGGAACAGATGAATGCTCCTCTCTATCGGGGCCGATCTGGTCGTTCACATCGCCGGTCTTCACCCATTTCGGCTCGCTCAGAGGTCTGTCCTTGTCGATAAACACTTGAAGAAGAATACTGTCTGGCTCCTCCCCGACGGGCCGGAGTACATTGTACAGTGGCGGGATGGTGACATCCGCGCAGGTTGTCGGCGACGGAATGATCTGAATAAAATTGTGCTCAGAAGTCTCAGCTTCGAACTTTGAGAGTACACATCAACACAGTTTCCAACTTAAGAGGCAAGCACTCACTAGTATACCCTTGAAATCGCCATCCTCTCCGCGCCTCTCTATAACAACGGTAATCTCTATCCTGCCTTCCTGACGGAAGATCTTGATTCTCTTGATGGTGGTCGAGTCGATTACGATTCGACGAGAGGACGACGCGTAGGATATGGATATGCGATTCGGCTCGGGTTCGGGGCGCGCTGGCTTTGACGGAGAGGTTGATTCGTCTGCAGTCGCCGATGGCACAAGCGAGGTGATGGTGGTCTGATGGGTCAGTCAGATAGGACTTCATGCTTAAGCATACGAAGTAATAGTACCTTGTCATCGCCTGCATCCGCACCCTCCATCTCTTCATCTTTCACCACGACTTCAACTTTCTCCTCCTCCTTCTCCTCGCCCTCTTCAGCTTCTTCATGCACAATCTGGCTCTCCGTGCTCTGGCTCTCGTCACCCCCGTTCGGAACTTGCTGGGAGATAGACATTGACGGGGTGACAAGATGGCTAAGTTGACTTTCTTCAAGACCATCCATCTGGCTCTCCACCTGGGATGATGACCAGTCGGGAAGCTGGGATTCAGTTGGCTCTTGGGATTCTGGGAGGATAGCTCGGGGCTCGTCTTCAGCGGGTTCAGCCTGAACCGCGTCGGAAGTCGTCGACGCAGCCTTGTCAATAAGGTCGGCATCGACGACTGATGAACGTGTAGGTGAAGATTCATGATCATCAATAGCTGAGGTGGTTAGGTCTCCATTGGTGCCAGAAGTGTCCGCGGGCGGATCGGCGGGCGGATGTCCATTCGCTTCGTTAGGCCCAGCTTCTTCCATGGCTTTCCTCTCTTGCTCCTCTTTCATATCCCTCTGGATCTCTCTCATGACCCTGTCAACCTCTTCGGCAGCATCGACGTCTTCATCTTGGTCCTTCGAGTCCGGTTCCTCTTTCAACCGTTTCCCGCTTCGTCCATCCTCATCTTCAGCAGCGCGCTCACGCTCCTTCCTACGAGTTCCAGCCCGAACCTGGTTATGCGCGCGAGAATATGCCTGTGAAGCACTGATAGGCGTGTGGAAGTATATGCGGAGTCGCGATGTCTCGCGAGATGGGGCGCCAGGCGCCGGAGGAAGAGAAACGGGCGGCGGCGTGAGAAGCTGAGTTTGAGAGGAGGGAGGATTCGATGCATCGGCGGAGGGTTGTGCCGTGGGCGGAGGGGTTGATATTAAGGAATGCAGTTCTGCCTCGACTCGGCCCTCTTCGCCGTTCGCATCTTCAACATCCTCGGTCTTCACTGTTTGTTCCGTGGCTTCCTCGTTCTCCTTTCCATCCGTTCCGTTCGTTCCCGCGGCCTTTTCCATTTCATTGATTTCCGGATCTCCGGCTCTTCTCACGCCCCAACTCCAGACGTCTTCCCAAAGCACGCCAACGATCCTGAAGTCGCCAAGACTCTGGTTCTCTGCAGCGACACTGCTCGCTCCGTCACTCAGGTGACCGCTGGTCGATCCCAGTGTCAGACTCTCCATCCGTGCCAAAGGTCGCAGTGCACTAGTCGCGCGCCGATCCAAGCGATTGTCGCGGAAGTCGTCACCTCTTCTTTTGCCGTTTGAGCTGAAGCTACTACTTCCATCGTCTGCCCTGCGAGGTCCACGAGGTATACCACGTCCAGGTTGGCTCATAGGAACAGCTTGAGGTGGGCCAGCCGGAGGACCATCTCTCCGCATTGGAGGTCCAGGGTTCATCCCGACTCTCGAACCACTGTTTGTGTCCCGACCTCGTCCGGCAGGTCGGGCCCCTCTAATTGGCATAGTATCCCTCCGGCCCAAGCCACCTCGATTGCCACCTCCAAACCGCTGGTTGCCTTGTGGACCACGTTGTTGCTGTTGCTGTTGCTGTTGCTGTTGCTGTTGCTGCATCGGCTGCGCCTGAGGAAAGGGTGCTTGGGGGTAGTTTGGTTGGCCCAGGGACTGCGGCTGACCCCCGCCAGGATGGTCGAAGCGTGCTCTCTTCGCTGGAGGTCCACCACCTCCACCAGGCGCATGATGAGGTGGGGTGTGAATGAGAGGTTGGTGAGGCGCTTGTGACTGTGGTGGCGGACGAGGAGGGATGCCCGAATTCGGAGGTGCAAAGAAAGGGTTCATAGACGACTGCATGCCTTGCGGCGGATGGAAAGGTTGAACGGGTTGAGGATACATGATTGGCTGCTGTTGTATTGCTGGTGTCGGAGCTCCACTGAACGGTGGTGGGGGCATGCCTGGTGCGCCTGGCCACCCGAAAGGCTGCACCTGCTGTGCGGCTACATGCTGGGCTTGTGCGGCCGGCGCGTAGCCGTAGTTCGCGTATGCATTGGGTTGAGCAGGCTGTGGAGGAGCGGCGATGACTCCTGGCTGCTGGGGTATCATAGATGCTTGAGATTGAGAATGAGATGCTTGTTGTTGCTGCCAGGCTGCCCAGTACGCGCTGTAGTCGTACCCCTGCGGCTGTCCCGCTGGCGCGGGCGGCATTGGTGGTGCGGGAGGTTGGATAGGTGCGGGTGAGAAGGGGTGTTGGAAAGGATTTTGGCGCTTGCTCATCGTTCGAGGACGAGGTGAGCTGAGTATATGCGCGCCTATTGTGCCGTTGGGCACACCCAAGTGATTCGCGAACGGCCTCAGGGAAACAGTCAATGTCGTGGACAAGGCAGGACTTTTTGATGCCGGCGACTACACGGAGTCAAACAACGGCAGTTCGTCGGTCCCGATCTCACAGATGCTGGACTGAATGGGTCGCACCGAAGGCGAAACATGGCATTCGTTATGCTGCTTTCATGCAAACTTACAGATTTCGAAGTTCGAGAAGCAGGACACTCTCTGGCATGACGTTTGGATAGAACGTTTCGCCTCGTACTGTATATTTATGTGTTCCCCGCGGCTTCTCCGAGAAAATAGAAGTCTCTCAGGGTCCTCTCGGTTCCCGGCAGTCCACCTGTTGGTGGGAAAGTGGAGCACACCTATATACCCCACCGCGCCGTATCAGTGCGTTGTCTTTCGGTGTGCTACCATGTCCGCTGTTCGACCTCTGATCACAACCCTAAACGCATCCAGAAGGTACGGTTTTGTGAAGCCGACCTTGACTGTGGATCACCTTGTTGTGGGCGGTGGTGCGTTCTGCACGCGACGCGTGCATGGGTAGAGGCTGATCCTCCCTCAGGTGTGGTTGGTCTCGCTGTTGCCCAGAAGCTAGTGTCAAGATGGCCCGATAAATCAACTGTGCTTGTGGAACGACATGGAATGGTGGGACAGGAGACAAGCTCGAGGAATAGCGAGGTCATCCATGCCGGTGCGTGCGTCGGAATACAAACCATATTCATGCTAACGTACAGACTCTGTTCCCCAGGCCTGTACTACCCAGAAACATCGTTGAAGACATCCCTCTGCCTCCGAGGTAGACATCTACTCTATGCTCGTTGCAAGTCGCACAATATTCCCTTCAAGAAGGTCGGAAAGCTGGTAGTCGGTACCTCCACTCAGACCGAGTACCTAAAGCAGCTGCACCAACACTGCGAGCGCCTCCGCGATGTGCACAAACTCCCTCACGCGCCTCCGACTGAGCTTATATCCGGAGAACGGGCAAGAGAGATGGAGCCTGACTTGTCACCCGACATCGCGGAAGCGTTGTGGAGTCCAGAGACTGGCATCGTCGACTCTCACACGTTGATGTCAGGGCTGGAACGGGAGGTGGATGAGGCCGACTCGGGGGACATCGTTTTGAATACGAAGGTCGTGCGTGTTGACGTCGCGAAGGACGACGAGGGCTGGGTTGTTCAGCTCCATACCGAAGGAGAAACGCCGACCGCCGTGTTGGCCAAGACTCTTATCAACTCCACCGGTCTTTCCAGCGCACTAATCCTGAACTCCTTCTTTGCCACTCGCACCGATCTACCGCCCCTCGTTCCACTTTGGTTTGCCAAGGGGTCCTACCTACGATATGCTGGTGAGGGTGTCAAGCAGGTCAAGCACCTCTTATACCCAGCTCCAGACCTCGGTGGAAAAAGCCACGGGCATGCTGGCCTTGGCGTACATCTCACAATGGATCTCGATGGTGGAATCAAGTTCGGACCGGACGTGGAATGGCTCTCACCATCCCAAGACGCGGCAGATACGGAGGGTGCAAGCTTCTGGAACCAGCATCTTGAGCCGAGCGAAGCAAGGAAGGACGAGATGTACCAGGCCATCCAGAGCTACCTGCCTGGTGTGCGGAAAGAAGGCTTAAGAGGGGACTATGTCGGCATACGTCCGAAGTTGGTCGGACCGGGCGGCGGATTCATGGACTTCGTGGTGAGAAGCGACTGGAGCGGGCAGGAAGGAGTGATGCAGCATCCTGGCAGGATGATCAGTCTCATGGGCATTGAAAGCCCAGGGTTGACGAGCAGTCTTGCGATAGCCGAGATGGTCGTGGACGATGTCCTTGGGGGGCATAGCGCATCAACATGATTTGCACCGTGTGACACGTTCTCCGAAAGAACTTCGCACGATAAGGCGCTTCCAGACTTCTCACCAGTAGGAATAGATTGAATTCGTACACTTGGATATCTAGACAATGTGGATGGTTGCCTGCATCACGGGTTCGCAGAGGGCCCTCGCTGCCCTACTTTGGGTTCCCAAGGGAAGAACTTTGGCTGAGTTGTACTGTATGTCTTGAATGCGCCTCGTGTGCCTGTGAGGTTTTCTCGCCAAGGCTACGATGTGATCTCGTGAGCTAGCATCCCGAGAAGTGAAGGGCCACAGACGTACGCCAATCCATTTTGGCCTACTAGCCTCAATCAGCTGGAAGTCACTTCCCGGAGGATCCTTGCGAATGTTGTTGAGCCATGCGTGCCATTCAGGTGGGACCTGTGATGCGTTGAAGTCGTGCTGCGACGAGGTTGCTATCAGCATGAAGGTCTCGTTTGTCATACATGAGGACGCACCTGGGTGAAGTCGATCCATCGTTGACGACCAGGCGTCTCCTCCTCCGGGCTCAAGTTCTCATAATACTTGTTTCCAAATCTACAGCAACGCAGGTTAGCGTACGCGTCGCAGATTGGGCGGAGGTGGAGACGTACTGATCCTCGCCCATGAACTTGCCGTGCTTCGCATCGCCGATGTACCACATCGCGCGTATGTACTGCTTGACCCCCATCGACCTTATGTTCTTGACATACCGCCAGAGGGAGTTGGACATGTTGTCCTATCTAGAACGCCCCAGCGTTGCGTGCAAGACTTGTTCTAGGATGCAGACGGCGAGCAAGTGAGAACGACGGACTGCTTCCGATGTCGGAGTTCTCCGGAGCCGAGCTACCATGAGACGAGGTAATTCCTCCGGTGCCCGCAGTCCGCTGCGGTTATGTTGCCAGAAGAACAGCGGCCCAAAATATGCAACGTGCAGCCGCGCCGACGGGAGAAATCGTTAACATCCCACTTACGACGGGCGGAGCAAGGTCGTCTCTTATCCATATTACACGTAGTGCCCGCGATCATCGGGACGACACCTTCCTTTAACCAAGCTTTCTTTCGCACGCAGAAGACACTCAGATGCTAGGGGCACCATGATGCGCCCAGAAGGCTTCATTAACCTCGCCTGGGCTGGCAGGTTGGAACAGATTCACCCAGTCCATCGGGTCCAAACACGAAATCGATTTCCCTAAAGGCGCTTCTCAATAGCAGCGACAACCTCCTCAGTGGTCGCGCTTCCCCCCAGGTCCTTCGTTCTCACGCCCTCCTTGAGCACATCTACGACCGCCTCCTCGATCTGCTTCGCGGGCTCTGTGTACCCCAGGTGGTCCAGCATCAGCGCGGCGCTGCGGATCGCCGCTACGGGGTTGACGATCCCGAGGCCAGCGATGTCGGGCGCGGTGCCGTGTACCCTGTGGTATGTCAGTGTGTGTGAGACAGGGGAGGACAGTGACATACGGCTCGCCCATCACGAAGGTATCGCCGGCGTTGATAGAGGGGACGAGCCCGAGGGAACCGACGAGCGCGGCGGCGGCGTCGCTGTACACAGATTCAGTAATGGGCTGCAGCCTAATAGCCAGATGCTTACGAAAGGATATCGCCATACAGGTTCGGCGCGACCACGACGTCGAACGCTCTGTGAGCGAGTCAGTACATCAGTCAGAGGGAGGTGAAGCAGGCGTACTCCGGCTCCCTAAACATGCGATACACCATACTATCCACGATCTGTTCGCCGACCACGATCTTGCTAGCATCGCTCCAATCCGGGTTCTCCTGCATGACCGCCCTGACGCTCTCCCTGAACAGCCCATCAGTGGTGCTCAACACGTTACTCTTGTGCACAATCGTGAGCCCCGCGGGTTGCTCGGGCCGCGCACGCGCGAGCGCGATGCGGAACGCCATTCTGCCGATCTGCTTCGAGGCACGCTCAGTGATGAGCCGCGTCGCGCGCGCTTCTTTGCCGTTCTCCTCTGTTGTCGTCAAGGTCTCTTGCTTGATATACTGCAGAGCACATCAGCAGGCACTTTCATATGGTGCATAGGAAAACGGACGAGGCACTCGGTGTTTTCTCGCACGATGATCATGTCGACGTGCCGCGGGTCTATGCCGTTGATGGAATGCACGGGCCGCACGTTAGCGTACAGGTTGAGCTTCTTCCTCAGGGCCACGATGGGGGACGAGTAGCCTGTTACTTTGCGCGTAGGCGAGCCGACGGCGCCGAACAGCGCGCAGTCGACGTCGTTTTGCATCGCGCTGGACTTCAACTGAGCACGGTTCAGGGCGGAGATGCAAGGTGGACGCACGCGACCGTCTCCTGAGGTAGCGCCTCTCCATGCCGGGTGAAATACTCGAACCCCGCGTCGAGGTGGGTAAACTCGGGCTTGGGGATACGCGAGCCGAGCGCTTCCAGAATACGTTGTGCAGCCTAGAATATTGGCGCTCATAA
This sequence comes from Calocera viscosa TUFC12733, assembly GCA_001630345.1. Lineage (NCBI taxonomy): Eukaryota > Fungi > Basidiomycota > Dacrymycetes > Dacrymycetales > Dacrymycetaceae > Calocera > Calocera viscosa. The sequence goes on from KV417313.1 coordinate 128,702, forward strand.
GTTCGCGAATACGGATGGAAAGCAGAGCTGGAGTACGGGGAGCACTTCGCGCCCTACGCCGTCGGCGGGGATCATCCCGATCCTGAGCTTCTTGAGACCGAGAGAGGCAGATCCTCTCAGAGTTGCGGCCATTCTGATTCTAGCACCAGGGATGCGGGGAGGAACAGCTCAAAACTGCAGATGTGGAGAGGCGCCGCCATTGCGCCGGAGCCGAACCCTGACGTCGGCCATAAATTCGGGAAAGGCTTACCTAATCAACCGCGTTCGGCCGGCGCGACGTCCCTTCCGCTTTCTTCGCTTACACGACCAGGGCAGCCGACGTCAGTCAGCGCATACAGCTCGCACACCACCAGAGGCCAACGCCTCGCGCCCGCAAACATCCCTCCAGCCCGCGTACTCTCTTGTTCCTCTTTCATATACCGCTGGGTGGGCGTGGGAGACGCCAACGCCACACGCGCACTGCACAATGGGCCTCTCATTCTCGAGCCTGTTCAACGTGCTCGCAAACTGGGGAAAGGAGCGCGAGGTCCGCATCCTCATGGTCGGCCTCGACAGCGCAGGGAAGACGACAATCCTGTACAGGCTACAAGTGCGTCCTGATTAATTCACGCCCCTAAACCTCAAATGCTGACGCGACGCAGATAGGAGAGGTTGTGTCGACAATACCTAGTACGCGCCGTGCATAGGCGACGGGAGGGTGCTGACAAAGCTTAGCAATTGGGTTTAATGTGGAGACGGTGCAGTACAAGAATATCAAGTTCCAAGTATGGGATCTAGGAGGTGCGTCTTGTCGTGCGAATTTCAGGGTTCGGACGCTGATGCATATTGTCGACAGGCCAATCGAGCATAAGGTACATCTGCCTCGCCAGGCTGCAGAATGCGCAACTGACGGGTGCTGCAGACCATACTGGCGATGCTACTTCGCGAACACTCAAGCGATCATCTACGTGATCGACAGCTCTGACGTCGAGCGACTTCCGACGTCGCGCGCAGAACTGCTCACAATGCTCTCGGAGGAAGAGCTGCGCGGTGTGCCGCTGCTTGTGTTCGCCAACAAGCAGGACATCAAGGGTGCACTCAAGAGCGGGGAGGTGAGCGAGCAGCTTGGGCTGGACAAGGAGAAGGGAAGGCAGTGGAGCGTGAGGGGGAGCTGTGCAACAAAGGGCGAGGGGCTCGAGGAAGGGCTCGACTGGTGCGTTTTGTTCTCCCAACCACCTTTCCGCGCAAGCTAACCCTTGCCCCCCTCCAGGCTGGTGAACGTACTACAAAACAAATGAGCGTGCTCCTTCGCCTAGCTCCTGTCTCCGCCCTCCCTCGAAGCCGCACACTCTTTCGCCCAGACTTGCATACACCCGCGCCCTATACCCCGCGTGCAAGCTAGATCCCGCGCCACGCGCCGCATACCTTGCATCCCGTCTCGTCCTGTACCGGTACTGTACTACACCGCCCTTATTTGGAATTCCCCATTGTTCTTTCTGCTATCTAAGCTCAGCACGCGGCACGTGCCCAGGTCTTGCAAGCTCGAGCTCGGCGGAGCAGGGTATCTTTCGCCCGCGCTAGCCCAAAACCAAACGTCCGTGAGCCGCACTGCCGCATGCTTGGGAACCCCCATCCGGGACCATGGAACGATGCCCCCGCGAACCCGCGCTAACCCAGTCGCCAGGCACCGTAAGGCAGCACCAAAACACTCAACCCGATCTGACGGACCTGGTAGACGGCACGCCTGCGGCAAGTCTGTCCTGTTTGGAGAAAGGGCAACAACTGTCAGGTGGGATGCGGAAGGAGTGAATGGCCAGAACGGCTCGTTGCGAGCGGAGCCAACTGTGGTGCGGTGATTTAACGGCATTGGGGCACCCATCAAAATTCCCTTATTTGGCAGAACAAATGAAGGCTATTGAAGACAATGAACAGAGTATTGCAACGGCAACAACTTTCTGCTCCTATCCTGGTCGAGGTGGAACGTAAAGGCCGCATCGAGGCGCGAAGGGCGACCCAAATCGAGATGCAAGCTCGCAGCGTGCTGCGAGGCTTGAAACAGGGGCATTTCATGGCCCATGTGATCCGGATGTCTTCAGCAAAGATCCTCTGAACATCCATCTTAACACAGTAACTGATCAGGAATCAATGGTTCAAGAAAACCCTTTCGAGAGCCGGCAGCGCGCCATTGTCCTTGCCCCAATGCATGTGGCAGCTCCTTGATGCGGAATCCAAAGCTTTAAAAAAAAACCAATCTAACAGTATCAGTACCATTCGAGCGCATGTGAATTGACACGACAATGGGCCGGCAATCAGTTGTTCGACATGGCCTCTTGAAGATCGGTAAAAGATGGTTGTTCTTACCGCATTCCAGGTGGCAACTAGCGAGTGGAAGCTTTCAGCCGTCCATTCCACGTGGCAAGTACCACCCTACTGTCCTGTACTAGTCGAACCGGGAGCCTATGACAATCTATATTTCCATATTCCAAGTTCCAAAGAATTATTCAGCGAAACCCACTTGCCGAGCGGGTAGCGATCATGCAGTAATCAAATTCTCACCACAGTGAGGTGTAGGTGACCTCGTTGGGACCATCACACCCACTGACACATTACGTGAGAGCTTGAACGAGACACCGTACTGCCCGACCCATGTCTCGCCCGCACGCCATTGTTTTCACTTACAGTATCGAACCAGACATACACTGTGTCAGAGATGCATCAGAAACATTGCATTGGAATGTCTTCTTCCGCGCGCTTGCGTCGGAGTAAATGGTCAATTTTTATAGCCCTTTGGGTTTATTGTATGGGCGGCAACGAAGCCCGGAAGCGGACACACTTCAGTTGCGTGAGAGGTACATCAGAAACAGCTCACCAGTCGAATTCTGCCGGGCCGTGCAGCCTCCTCGCATATCATTCAAATTTCCCGTTCGGCGTCGTCACTGGGCGGCGCTTGGTTCCCGATCTGCACAAAAGATGGATCAAAGACAGCCCGTGGACACCGTCTCGGACTACCCAGTGGTGTGCAATCTCACGGAGATTGCAGGACGTCGTGCCTGATTTGGTCGGCAAACGTACGAGTGGTCAGTCTCGGAGCCTATACCCCCGACCTTAGATCGTATCCCCACGGAGGCGCCAGCGGTAGCACACAGAGAAGCATGTCGTGGTTTATCCGAAAAGAGATCGCTGTGGTCGCCGCTGCCGGCCGCGCGTCGGCAAACAACGGGGGAGGATAGGCTCGACCGTTGCGGCGGCATTGCCTCACCATCAGATGTTCTGTCACAGTCATTTGGAGCCAAATCCGACGGGCCGAAGCCGTGGCACGTGCAACACTGTCACCCAGACCCGCAGGCCGACGTGACCGCGGTGACAACCTGTGTGGCACGATAAGCACCTGCTCTGTTCCAAATGGGACGAAAAATTAGTCTCAGGCTGATTCGATTCCGGAAGCTGCCCCGAACCCGTGAGAAGCTACGTTAGGCAGCTCTTTACCAACTCACACTGCTTGGCGCCAATCGGGATCTGTGATCGGGGCGTTTTCTTTGTCATCTGAATCAAGGACATGCTGAATTTGCCAACAGGCACCGCTACGGATTTAAGGAGATACTGTATAAATCCGTTCCGAGGTCGGAGCCTGGAGCGTTCTGTGCGAAGCCGGTCAGCCGTGTTGACGCTTTTGTAGCCGACGCCGCAGGGTGCGTCGAGTAATTCATTTCCAAAAGAGTGTGATCGACCAGACGCTAGGACCAAAATGGAAGCAGCATGCAGCGCCTCGGAACACACAATTTCGCCAGCAGAGAGAGGGCTGCGCTGCATCAACAAGCTCCATCCGTGCTTATCCTTGGCTGCGGTGATTCAAATGTTTCATCTCGGCGAATTCAGGTAGTGGGGTGGGGTGCCTCATCGAGACCACGGATCAGCTCGGTCCCCGCGGTTCGTCTGAAGCCAGATGTGCTTGAGATACGAGGAAAGATCTTCCGGAATGTTCCCGTACGGCAGGGTCGGCGATCGAACGTGTGGCAACAAAGGGAAGGTGACCGCTAACGTTGGTTGCATTGATAGTAAGGTTTGACAGTAATAATCACATCACGGCATAGTGATATTCTAGTGATCGTTACGCGATTGTGGACAGTAAACCGCATGTTAGAGCGAGACATGGTGAACAAAGGATGTCAAAGGAGAGGGAAAGGCGGAGGCTACGGGAAAGAAGGCACGCCGAGCCGCACGTGTCGAGCACGAGGATTCGGGCGAGAATAGACTTCTCCTCCCGGCGATGCAGGTGATTGCCCCGCTTGCCGCTGTCACCGGCTTCCTGAGCACCCCCTCTTCCTCCCCCCTTACAATTCAGCAATCGGGACCCCCTCCACGCCCCTTACAGCGTGCCATATGCAATCAGCAACATGATAGGTCCCTCGAGCTACACTATCCTTCCGCGCCATTGTCCTCGTCGTCTTCGAATCATCTGTCCGCTCCCTCCCCTCTTGGAACGCCCGTAGGGCCGACAATAGACTACCCTCGCCTTGTCAATCCACAATCACACGCAAGGTTATGTCTGACATCGACATGTCGGCCGCCATACCGGGGATTTTGAGCGGACAACAACTGCAGCCGTTTGCAGCAGTGCTGCGGTACGCGTACATGATGACTGGTGCTCTGGGACGCGCCCAAGCGATGCGGACTTTGGGGGAGTTAGTTGCCATCTGCGACATCAGACTGCCAGCAACCATATCTCATCACATCACAAAGAAGGCCAAAGAGGGTTCAATGGGATAGCGGGCCAGTCCTCGCACCTTGACCACAGCCATCATCCCTCTCCATTTCGACCTCGATTCCCGTGCATTCCGCCGGTGGCCATCACAGCTTGAACAGGTGAAGAACATTATCTACGTGAAACTCGGGAGCTTGTGAAGAGGAAGCTCGCCTCGTGACGTGAGGGAGGTGCGGGAAGAAGGGGTATATATATTGGCCTAAGCTTGGTGCGCCCTCTCTACCTCCCCCAACTGCCCTGATACTGACCGCTATTCCCCGCAACAGTCACACCCCACGCTGCCCAATACCGTCGCACAGCCATGGTGCCCACCGCAGCGCCGAACGCCGTTCAGCCGCATATCTTCCTGTATCCCGACGATGACTCTCACATGCAAAGGTTCCACAACACCATCCGTCACCGTCGCCTACCCGAGAATAACTTCAACACCTTGTGCCAAGAGATCCACTTCCTATTAGCCGATCAGGTGGTCCGTGGCGAGAATGGCGCCGTGTATTATCTGTGCCGACGATGTGGGGGTTCGTATGGACAAAACGCGGGACAGCTCTGGAACATGCATCCATGCGGTGTGTTGCGCGTAACGCTCCTGAGACGCATAGGCAACGGGCAGCCCTACCTTCCAGACAGTGCCACAGCGCTTGCGAGCCTGAGGGAGAGGGCGTATCGGCTGCGCATAGTAGGCGCCTGGCTATTGTGGGATCTCGTGAGCGAGGTAGGCCCACTACTTTGATTGACAGCCAGTACATGCGCTCATGCCGTCTGCAGCACGTCATCGAATTGTACCTACAATTCCAAACCCACACCACTGTCAATTTGCGCCTGCTCTTGGATCGCAACCTCATCAGTCCTCGGGTGCTCAATGCCGCGCCTGACCGAGAGGCAATGTTACGAGCTGTGATTGACGAAGAAGGCTCCGAATGAGTGTCGGTTGAACTGGACAACGAGGGTCGGACGACGGGGCACGACTCCAATGAGCTTTCGCGGTGTATACATTGTACACTATCCATTTGTATGATATGAAGGAAGAGCTCCCAGTGATGATACCCAGGCTGATAAAATGCACAGCCTACCCCCGTAGAGCCCGTAGAGCACGCCGACTCAGAGTGAGACACCTGTCGAACGCATGTGATAATATGTCTCTGCTCTTTTACATCATCCGAGCTTACCTCCTGTGTACGCCTAGACGTTGTGCATGTGAAGCGCCAGAAGTGCTGGTTCGTTTCGGATGTCAACAGTCGCTGATTTGCGTTGGCGTCGGTTTTGCGGGGCGCAGTCAGCGTTTGCCGTCGCTTAACTTTTCTCCGCGAGCGTTGGCAGGAATGAAAATTGGCAGGCGGAATGATCCATGCTCCTCGTGAGTCGTCTGATTTCAGCACGCTGATCCACAACACCTCTACCATTATCAAACTTACGCAGCTTCCTGCCGTATCTTATTCGTCTGCAAAGAGTTCATCCTGGAGTACGTTGCTGGCTGCCTCCAGCGAACTCAGACATCTGGAGATTGAGTTGATGCCCGAATATTCCTCGCCTCACGTCATCGTCAGGAGCCTTATTCGGATGGCGAAATGCGCCCAACTCTTCCGACAGGATTATACGTAACCGAGCTGTCTGACATGGCTGAAGTCATATGCCCCGTGCCGGTGGAGGAGACTCTTGTGCGAGTACCCAGAGCCGACTCAGTCGATGGTAGATGGATGACGGCGGCTATGGTGGCAAGCGATCGCGAGGAATGACAGAAGAATACTCGTTCTCCAATGAGGAATGGCCACGTTAGCAGTCGGAGCTCCCACAAAGACTTTAATCCGAAGGATGGATGAAGCGGAGATCAATGCCCGGCACTGACTGCCGGAATGTCCCAGATGGACGATATCGGCGGAGTCCAGCATACCGGGACCGCTCGGTATCTCGCATCCGACAGCCGAGATACAGCGACAGAGCTAGTTCTTCTCACCTTCTTCCAGGGACTGCGGGTAACCAGGACGTGGGTAGAGCATGCTTCGCAGCATCAAAACAAAATCGGTCGGGTCCTTGCTTACGGGAGTGTGACAGGAGCCACTCCCCGACTGGCTCTGAATATCATGTCATCTCAAGCGATATGTAGATTAGAGCGACCAGCAGTATTACTCCGTATCTGATAATTGATGGGAGATTACCCATTTAAGGCAAGGTGGACGTTTTTTGGTTCCCCTCCAGCATGAAAGTCTATCGCGTTGTCAGGTTCCACCGTACTGGTAAGGGTAAGATCGATGAGGCATCAGAATCTCAGGGTATGCTGACACGCTTTTCTGTATGAATTCTTGTACCGGCGGAGAAGCGATTGGAAACAGAGCCGGTGTTGATGGCGTCGCGTGGCGCAGCGCTTCCTTTTCCTGCCAGCGCGCTGATCCGCCGTGCCTGCCTGATTGGGTCAACTCAGTCACGTCCCGTCACTTTGTGCCTGCCACCCCTCCTCTGGCGGATAATTAAGGCCACTGATACATATATAAGCAGCAACCGCACACGTCGCCGCACCTCACACAACCGAACTGGAGTGACCCCGTCAATTGTCCCGAAACCTTGTCTCTCCGATGTCCGCCGCGAGCAGCAGCCACACCAGCCCCCGGAATCCCCTGACCGAGCCGATCGTGAAACACGTGGATGTTTATCTAGAGGGCGACCAATACTTGCGGGCGTGCATCGAAGCTGCTGGAACGCTGGGCGTCCCCGCGACGCAATATGCGCTCAACGAGGCGATTTCCTTTCGCATTGCCGAGCAGGAAATTCACAGAAGCACCTGGATTTGCTGCCTATGTGAAGATGGGATGTACTATACGACGTTGGGCTTTCAGCACCATGTTTGCAGCTACCGTGCCGCGGTCATGACGGCCACTATCCTAAAGCACACTGTGCCCCAGCGGTACGCTGTCGCTGACTCTCTCACAGCTTTGCGATACTTGAAGACGGGCACCCAGCGGGCAGACAACCCCTGGGCTCTCCTTATGTGGAAGCTCTTGACCCAGGTATGCTCGTCTCCGCTCTGAAGCATAGAACAGGCTACTGAGCGTCCTCCAGCACATCGTCACGCTCTTCCTCACCCGCATGAATGAAGTAGACCTCCCCATGCGACGAATCCTGAACGAGGAGCTGCTCGAGCAGTCGATCATCGCCGGGAACCACACGCGGGAAACCATCGAGACGCTGGTGCGAGAGCTAGAGGTCGAGGCGCTGCCACAGATTCATTGGCCCGTCGAAGGCTCTGAGTGACTCTTGCTGATGCGAGGCCCTGCGGCGGTGCGTCCAAGAGCCAAGCCACAGGCTCGCGACCAAGGCCATCGCACCGTGTTAAGCACCACGGAACAACCATTAGGGGGCAACCACTGCTTCACGGGAAACGCGGGCAACACAAGGCCAGCTCAGAATCAGAAAATCAATTCGCATCACAGAGCGGTGCTTGGCGTCCTACACGTGGGTCGTCACTTCCCCCCTACTGCTCGTACACTAACAGATCGTACAAAGCCCGTCTGCCTTCTACACCTCGTACTGGACGTCATACGCCCTGAGAGTACCGTCGACGATCTCCATGGCCCAGACCGTCTGCTCCTCCTCGAGCCTCCGGCCGACGACCTGCACGCTCACGGACAGGCCCGCCCTCTTCGTCGCGTCGTACCGCTTCCACGCGCCTTCCTCGACGACAAGCTCTTGCCGCTCCACATAGGTCTGTGCGCCCCAGTCGCGAACCAGCGCGGACCACACGGCGTCTCCCCGCACACGCACGAGCCACCGCGACCATACACGCTTCGCCCACCGGGTGAGCCAGAGCATAGGCCAGAGCATGCGTCCCAAGCGGAGCTCGTCCTTCTGTCCTTCTGCCCGCAGCGAAAGAGCTGGAGTGCGGTCTCGCCCGCGTTGGCGAGGAGGAGCTGGGAAGCGGTCAGCAGTGCGCGCAGTAGGGAGAGGGCGGGCACGTGCCAGTCGCGCTTGTGGGCCAACTACCCGCCGAACCAGTCCATTGCCTGCACTTCCGATGCAGCAGCTAGTGATAGCACGGCAGGAAGCATCAGTGATACTGTAGCGCAATAGCTCACAGTCGCTGGACGTCAAACAGAGTCCCAGCACAGTACAGCACCGCACCGCACAGTATCAGCATCGATTGGCCCGCATGCCTTCCCACGATGAGCGACCGCAGATCATGCAGCCGCGCCGCAGGTGGTGTTCACCGACCCCGAGGTTGCAGCCGTCGATCCCACTGCGGAGGAGGCGAGGAAGAGAGGGCACCGCGTGCGGGTTGTGGACTACCCTTTGGGGAGCGGTTCGGGCGCTTACCTCCTCTCGGACGGGCACACGGGCCAGGCGAGGATGGTCGTGCATGAAGAGAGGCAGGTGCTGCTCGGGGCCACGCTGGTGGGACAGGATGTGGCCGAGGTCAGGCTGGAGAGGCTGTGGCATGCCGTGCCCAGCTTCACGACCGTGGGAGGGTGAGGTTGTTGGAGGGGTATGTCAGGCCGGAGGTCAAGGGGATGTGAGGGCACGGGAGGGCGTCCATACGCAGAGCGGCCAAAATGCTTGTATTATATCCACGTCCACGGCGATGTAGGCCCATACCGTCCGCAAGCTGACTTGCACCTCTTGTGCGAGAGGGAGGTGTGCGAGGGCAAACAAAGTTGCACACTATCGCTACAGGAGACAGCCTGCAGAGGGCGCCAGCACGCCAAGCCAGTCCACACCGTATCCTCTTCCCAAGCCTCTCAACCCACCTATGAATCCGGAATGGTCTTCAGCTGTGGTCTCGTCAGCGCAAGCCCCGGAAGTCCCCTGAGAGGAAAGCGGGACGCACCTGCAGCCCATGGATGCCCGCAATGTCCTCCTTGAGCGCCTTGGTGACCAGCCGGTGCTGGGCTACCATACCGAGGCCTGAGAAGGCGCTGCTCTGGATCGTTATGGCGTAGAAGGTGCCGCAGCCGCCTGCGGTGGGTGTCAGCCCAGTCTTCAGTCTTTTCTACCAAATACCGCGAAAGCAGGTAAACCAGAAGCGAGAAAGGGGTCAAACTGGAAGAGTGGGCGCACCAGAAACATCCTCGACATCCAGCCTGCTCGGGGAGAACTGCTCACGCAGCTTGAGCGCGATGGTGCGCTCCCCGTCTGTGAGCTGGTGCTCCCGCTCCCTTTCTGGCTCTGGTGCAGGCGCGGGGGCTGGGGCGGAGGTCCATACCCGTGAGGAGGAGGCGACTGACCTCGCCGGCGTTCTGAGAGAGCGCAGCGGGGCTGTTCGGAGAGGGCGCAGGAGGGGGAGGGACATGTTTAATATGAGAGCGCCCAGTGAAGATGAACGGCTGAGCACTTATTGGCGAGTATAGGCGAGATGCGTGCCCTGTGCCTGTGCCCTCGCGCGCGCCGGGTGCAAAATGCCTCCAAAAACTCCTAATATGGTAATTTAGGTCCCTAGCGCAGCAAGCCTAGGGGCTTCGCCCCTAGCCTTGAGTGGTTTCGCATTTCCAAGTGTATTTAATATGATATTATCATCCTAACCCTAACCCGACCCCAACCCTAACCCTAACACTACCCTAACACTAACACTACCCTAAAGCTCGCTTCGCTCGTGGATCCTAACAATTACCCTAACCGCACGCATCTTAACCAGTACCCTAACAGCGACGAAGGACCCTGACGGAAGCGTATTTGAGCACACAGTTTCCATATTTGGGAGCCAATGCCCTGATTTGCCTCCGACGCGCGCGAGGGCACAGGCACAGGGCACGCATCTCGTCGTCACTCCTTATTGGCGGTCATTACAGAGCCCAACGCGAAGGTGCTTAGTCATTATGAACACGTCAGCAGGCTGCCCTGACGGGATCAAAATCTCGCGCCTCTGGACGCGTAACCTCGTCCTCCTGCCATTCCCAGAACCAAAGCAGTCGTCACCCTCTCCATCCTCTCATTCTATCTCCAAAATGGTGAGCACGGCGCATATATGCGGTTGGATTGAGGCTGACTGTGAAGATGACAGTTCAGAAACACCTACGACTCGGACAACACTGTCTTCTCCCCGCAGGGACGGCTGCATCAGGTCGAATATGCGCTCGAGGCGGTCAAGCAGGGTAGTGCCGCCGTCGGGATGCGGTCCAAGACGCATGCCGTTCTGTTGGCATTGAAGGTGCGCCTGACGCCAGCCGCCGCGGCGGAGATATTGACAGCGCTCGCAGAGGTCCTCCGGTGAACTCGCGTCCTACCAGCAGAAAATGTTCCGAATAGACGACCACGTCGGGATCGCCATCGCGGGCCTGACGTCCGATGCCCGTGTCCTCAGGTGTGTTAAGCCTCTTTGACCAGCGCAGGCTTCCTGCTTATGCGCGCTTCAGCAACTTCATGCGTCAACAAGCAATGTCCTCGCGGATGACGTTCAACCGGCCCGTGCCCGTTAACCGGCTCGTGTCCGCGATCGCCGACCGCGCGCAGGTCAACACGCAGGAGTATGGCCGCCGGCCGTACGGTGTGGGTTTGCTTGTGATCGGGCAGGACCAGAGCGGGCCGCACCTGTACGAGTTTTCTCCCGCAGGAAACAGCTACGAGTACTTTGCGATGAGCATTGGCGCGCGCAGCCAGAGCGCAAAGACGTACCTGGAGAAGCACTTTGAGGAGTTTGAGGGCTGTGCGTACTCCCTCTTATCCCATCACTTGGTCGTTTCCTGATCCCGCGGGCTTGCACAGGCTCGCTAGAAGACCTCGTCCGGCACGGCCTGCACGCGCTGCGCGAGACGCTGCAACAGGACAAGGAGCTAACGATCCACAACACGTCGATCGGGATCCTTGGCCCTGCAGGCGTGCACGAGCAGGCGACCGCCGCCTCCCTGGGAAAGGAGGGCGTCTTCCGCATCCTCGAGGGCGACGTCATCCAGCCTTACCTTGACAGCATGCTCCCCAAGGAGGTCCCCGCGCCTCTTCATCCGGCGGCGAGTGCAGCTGCTGCGACCCCGGCAGCGGAGGCGGCGCCGCCTGCACCCGCGCCCGCGCCCGAGGAGATGCCGGGCGCACTCCCTGCGGACGATGATGTCAATATGGACTGAGCGTAGTTTGTAGTGTGCGAATACGATTCAATTTCTGCATCAGAGCAGCCTGCCCCGGATCATCCATCGTGCACATGCGTGAGCAAGACCGGTATATTACGGCTCCTAATGCGTAGAGTACAATGAGTGGTGGCAGTCCATTATTTCCCTGTTTCCCTCTTTGGAGGACATCCCCTTTCCTTTTCGCCTTTCCCTCCCCCGGCCGTCGTTACCGCACCTTAACCTGCCCCTCTCGGACCGCCTCCCTCCAGACCCTCGCCCACGTCCCAGGCCGCCTCATAACCGCCGCCAAGGCGAGCATAGCCGTGAGGAGACAGACGCTTCCCGCCTGGTGCATGGCTGCGATGGGCACAGGCACCAAATACAGCAGGGTGGTAATCCCCAGCGCCACCTGGATGTTGACGAAGCCGAACGCCCACCCAGCGAGCCTGCCCGCGGGACGGGGGAGCACCTTCCGCCCGCGCAGGGCGAGCAAGTGCAGCGCTCCCACGGCGCAGTAAGTGGCGAGCGCGAGCGCACGATGATCGAATTGCACCGTGGTTGGGTTCTCGAACATGTTTCTCCAGGGCTGATCCTGCTCGCGCACTGTGACGTTCGTTTCGCCAGAAGGGAGAAGGGAGGTATGCTTGATCCGGACATGGGTGAACTCGGGCCGGACGAGCTCTTCCCCAGGGGGGATTAGCCGGCCGCCCATAAGCGGGAACTCGTTGTAGATCAGCCCCGCGTCCAGACCGGCGACGAACGCCCCGCTCAGCGCGGTGAGGAGCACGAGCGCGCCGACGCCGTACGTCGCCAGCCTGAACCGGCGCATGACGTTGGGCGCAGCGGCCCAGGCACGCTCCCACCCTCCATCCGCGCGCCAACCCCTTCCCCGGACGTACGCCGCGTCCCTGAGCACTGCGAGCCCCGTGAGCACCAGTCCGGCGTAGAACACGAGCGCGAGGCCCAGATGCGCTGCGAGCCTGTACTGCGACACCCGCGGGACAGCACCGGGCGTAATGAGGATCTCGTCCTCCAATCCCGAGGCGACCATGTACCACCCCAGTGCGCCCTGCGCGCCGAGCAGGATCGTGAGCCCCGTGAGCTTGGCCGTGAGCCCAGGGGTCAGTCGGCGGCGCAGCGCGTAGTAGCCGAAGGGGAGGACGAGGCAGAGGCCGATGACCCGTCCGAGGAGGCGGTGCGAGTACTCCATGTAGTATATCCGCTTGAAGGAGGGGAGGGTGATGTTGGTGTTGAGCCTGCGGGGGGTCGGGGTCAGTGCCTGTGCGAGAGGGAGAAGAGAAGGAGAGACGGACATCTTGTACTCTGGCGTCTCCCTATACTTTGCAAACTCGACCTCCCACGCCTCCTCCGTCAAGGGCGGGAGGGTGCCAGTGACAGGGCGCCACTCTGTGATGCTCAATCCGGACTCTGTGAGGCGGGTGACGCCGCCGACGACGACGATCGCAAAGCTCATTGCTGCGAGGGAGAGGAGCCAGTAGCCGACGGAGGGCGGGGAGAGGGGTGGGAGGGGCGAGGCATTGAGAGGAGCCCCGAAGGGCGCGGTGGCGAGGGAGCGGCGAGTGAAGTAGTGCTCGAGGGGCCGTACGCCGAGGGGGAATGAGGTTGCGAAGAACCTGATGTGGGGCCTGGGATTGAGCAGACGGAGGATGCGCGGGAGTGGGAGGGGGAGGGCTGCTGGGGCGGAGGGCGCGGCGAGCGCTGGGAGGGATAGCTGCCGCCGCAAGGAGAGCAGGGGCACGGAGGGGCGGAGGGCGCGGCAGGACCCGGCACTCAGGCTGGCCATGGAGCGGGGGATGAGCAGGCGCATCACGGCCCGAATTTTGTGCTTGTGCTCCTCTGGTGTGGCAGCTGGCAGAGTACTGTCGTGAGGACTGCTCGAATGCGACTCTGGGCTGCTGTGGGCTGGGGGGGATCGCTCGGGGAGAGCAGGGATCCCGCCAACTGCAGCACGTGGTTTTCATTTCATGTCCGCCGCCCTCGGAGACGCGTCCCCTACGCCTTATTCCGCCGATGACAATGATGCTTTATCGCGACAAGGCATACGGGCCACTGGCAATCGATACTGATACTGTGCTGTCCTGTAATGTGCTAATGTGAGTTGGTACAAAGCTCACGCTATGCAATATCAGGGGTCATTTACTATAAGAGGATTGAGTATCTCGGGTTCGACTATAGCAGCATGGATGGCTTGGGCCACATACTGCCCCACCAGCATCGCCCCAAGCAGCTCCCCAAAGGGTAGCCAGCCCACTAGCAAAAAGAGTGGAGGGAGCCATTGGATCGCAAGGACCTCGCTTGAGGCCCAGATCACCGCCCAGTACTGGGTGTATTGCCTGTGGTCAAGCGGATGGGTGAAGCACCAACTCTCCCCCATCTGCCCCATGTGATGATGTGCTCACCTTCATGATGTTCCTCCAACTTTTGCTTGTACATGTGTTTGTGTACAGTTCCTATGGATCAGATCAAGCAATTATCAAGGTTGCGACCTTGATGACTTGCTTGATAAACAGGTACAGCAGCCACTCTAGCCTGATGGACCTCCATTCATGTCTGCCAATGCCTCTTCATCTGCGGCATTGAGGTCCATCCAGGCATCTACAATATCACCCAAGAATGATTCCTGCATTATTACCCCCCAATGACTCTAAATGCCCAGTTTCCACCCCCGGGGCTATGCCTTCTCCCCGGACATGACGACCAAGCAGCTCTCAAGGACGTCCATCGCATGCTCCACCTCCTTTACAGCAACATTCAGGCTCGGTACGAACCTGACCGCGTCCTTGCCCGCGGTGAGGAAGAGCACCCCCCGCTCGCGGGCCATCTTTACGAGCCTGCCCGCGTCCTCAGGCGTGTGGAAGGCGAGCCCGCGGATAGCGCCGCGCCCGCGGACGGAGGAGACGAGCGCGGGGAAGTAGCCGGGCAGAGGGGAGAGGCGCGCGGAGAGGGCGGCTGTGATGATCGAGAGGTGCTCTAGGAAGGAGGGCGCGGAGAGGCGCGTGAGGACGTAGTGCGCCAACCGCGCGGCGAGCACGTTTCCCCCGAAGGTGGTGCCGTGGGACTGCGCGTTCATGTCAGCCATGCGGTCTAAGGTAGACATAGCGCACGCACCCCGATGGTTACCGCCTCCGCGATATGGTCCTTGACGAGGATGCCCCCGATCGGGTAGCCGTTCCCGAGCGCCTTGGCCATGGTGACGATGTCCGGGTGGGCGGATATGGGGTAGTGCGAGTGCGCCCAGAGCGTGCCGGTCCTGTACAGGCCGCACTGTGTGCGTGTCAGCTCAGGTAGAACGCAGCGGGAAATGCACAGCACGCACCTGGATCTCGTCATAGATGAGCACCGCGCCGACCTCGTCGCACCGCTTCCTGATGGCCTCGAGCCACTCGACATTGCACTCAAAGATGCCGCCCTCTCCCTGGATGGGCTCTACGATGACGCCACAGTGGTCCTCTGTGATCAGCTCCACCGCGCTCATGTCGTTCAATGTGCCAACATCAAACCCCGGGACGAGCGGGGTGAATGGTTTCTGGTACTTGGGATTGGGAGTGGCGCTGAGCGCGCCCATCGACCGTCCATGGAACGCATGCTCGAAGCACAGGAACCGCGTCTTGGTGCTCTCCTCCCATGGTCGGCCGGTGCGCCGCGCCCACAGCTCCTTCCCGTACTTTCGCGCAAACTTGACCGCGCCCTCGTTCGCCTCCGTGCCCGAGTTGGAGATGAACGCCTTGGCCCCCGTCGGCGCAGGCGCGGGGAGGGCCGCGGGCTCAGGCTCGGTGTATGCGCGCGTGAAGAGATGCCCCGTGCTGTCCCGCGCGTAGAACTCGTACTCCGGCTTTGGGGCGAACCCGAGCCCGCCCTCACGGATCGTGAGTCCGACGAGGAGGCTTGCGAGCTCCCCAACCCACTCGTTCCAATAGACGTTGCTGGCGTGGGCTAGGCTGCCCACCTGGTCCGCCATCACCGCTATGAACCCGGTGTCGTTGTGCCCCAGCGCGTTTACGGCGATGCCCGCGGAGAAATCGAGGTACTCGCGCGACGGGTGCGAGGTGTACAGGTGTGAGCCGCGCCCGGAGGTGAAGATCAGCGGCGGGCGGGCGTAGGTATTCGCCGTGCAGGACTCGAGTCGGGCGATTTGGCGCGCGAGGGTGGGGGGAAGGGAGGCAGAGTCCTCCGGGTGCGTGACGGCGGTGTACTTTGTGCTGGGCTGCAGCGGGTGAGACCGGAATGAGCCAGCGAATGAATCGTGCTTACCCCAGACGAGGAGGAGGAGGCGCGCACGGACAGCCGCGCCGCCGAGTGCACAAGCGCCCGAGGGCGGTATGCGGAGAGCACTGGCCGATACATTCGTCGTTCGAGCGCAGACGGCTCTATAGCAAGAGGATACAAGCCAAGCTGCCTTTAATGCTGCAAACAGCGAGAACGAGGATATGTATGGGAGACGGCGGCCGAGTGAGCGACTCGCTGTCTGTCAGTGGACGACGTCCAATCCTGCGCTCGCCGTTCTCGAGTCCCGAGTCTGATGTCGAGTCGTACACTCCCACGCCGGGTAGGGGTCCAAGCCAAGCCAATGCGAGCCAAGGATTTCCATTACCTCCCCCGTCCCAGTTAGGAAGTCCTTCATCTGCCTCCGTGGCTTCTTGGCATGCCGAGATGGAATCGCGAACGGCAGCACGCGTCGCCGCCAACCGCAAGAAGGGTCATGATGTGCCAAGGGTCTCCGGCGGAGGAAAGGGACGCGATGCCGTGAGCGACGGGCACATGTACAGAGCCGGACTAGCGCAGCCCATCCTCCATTCAACCAAGACGACGTAGAGCAGCATGCCCGGCTCCGACTCCGACTCCGACTCCAACACCCACAAACACCACGAGCATCATTTCCGAAACCGTCTACAGCACGATATCGACCAGGCGCGTCTCCGCACTGCCAACAAGGCAAATATCGTCAGCAAGATCGCACACCATGCCATACAGGAGATAAAGGGAAAATGGTACGTCTCTCTCGCTCTGGCTTTTCAGTGTCTGGGGCTCAAAGAGTGTAGGAACCCGAACCATAGGCACGATGAGGACTGGGAGAAGGAAGAAGACCGCATACGCGCCGAGATCGCCGCGCAGCACCGGTTCCGCTCCTTCGCCGTCGACAGGTGGAGCAACTGCGTAAAATGGTGCGTCCGCCCTTGCTGCACCCCGCTGATCTGACAGCATATATGCAGGCATATCGATGGGCACGACTACTTCTACGCGCTGTCCGAGATGCTCGACTCGGCCCAAGAGCACATCTTCATCCTCGACTGGTGGCTCTCGCCCGAGCTGTACCTCCGCCGCCCGCCCGCGGCGCACCCCGAATGGCGGCTCGACCGTCTCCTCCTGCGGAAAGCAGAGCAGGGAGTGCGCGTGTACGTCGTCGTGTACAAGGAGGTGACGCAGACGATGAACATGAGCTCGTCGCACACCAAGCACGCGCTCGAGGACCTGCACGACAACATCGCCGTCATGCGCCACCCGGACCATATTGGCACAGTGGATGACGTCGAGTTCTGGAGCCATCACGAGAAGGTCGTCGTTGTGGACAATCTCCGCGCAGCCGTGGGCGGGCTCGACGCCTGCTTCGGCCGATGGGACACGCATAACCAGTGCGTCTTCCCTGCCCTCCCTGTTGCCACACCGCAGCATGCATGCTAAGTGCTCCGCAGCCCCTTGGCCGATGTCCACCCCACACAGTTCCGCCGCACCCTCTTCCCAGGGCAGGACTACAATAATGCGCGTATCCTGGACTTTCAGGCCGTCGACCACTACACGAGCAATGGCGTCAGCCTGCTCGAGACGCCCCGCATGCCCTGGCACGATGTGCACATGACGTTTACTGGGCCTGCCGTGCTGGATGTCGTGCAGCATTTTGTTGAGCGGTGGAATGAGGTCCGCCACCGGAAGGTGCGCCTCTCCTGTTCCTCACCTGCTCAGCCGCTTGCTGACCGCACGCATACATGTGTGTGATAGTACAAGCACGAACACCGGTATGACATCCTCGCGTTCCCGCACACGCCCGAGGACGGGCCGAACGAGCCGATCGTGCGCCACCCTCACCGGGCGGCGTTCCACGACCTCGGGCGACGGTTCAAGCAGCACTGGCTGGGGCCTGAGGCGCCCCCTGCGCCCATCGAAGGGCACTCGCCGGTTGGGACGTGCAGGGTGCAGGTCGTGCGCAGTGTGAGCGACTGGAGCCATGGCACGCTCACGGAGCATAGCATACAGAATGCTTGTGCGTTGCACATGCTTGGCTGGGGTAAGTGTAAGCTAACCTGCAGTTGCAGACGTTCAGTTGATCCAAGAGTCGAACCACTTCATTTATATCGGTAAGCATGTGTTGCTCTCGATGGGACTCTGACATTGACATGCGCATCAGAAAATCAATTCTTGTATGCCCTGCGTCCTCCTGGAGCGCCAGTGTCTGATCCTCTCCCAGTATATCCAACACCACGCAGGATGGCCCCGTGCAGAACCAGATCGCGCGCGCGCTCGTTGACCGCATCCTGCTTGCCGCCAAGGACGGGCGCAAGTTCAAGGTCATGGTCGTCATCCCCGAAGTGCCCGGTTTCTCGGGCAACATCAACGAGCAATCGGCGCTGAAGAACATTCTCGGTGCCACGTATCGCACTATCAACCGCGGCGGGCATTCGATATACGAAGAGATCCGCAAAGCGGGATATGATCCGTAAGCCGCCTTGTCGTGAACGCCGAGTACGGGGTCTGATCGCGCTCGCGAGCAGGATGCAGTACATCCGCTTCTACCATCTCCGCGGGTACGACCGCATCGGTGCGCCAAAGTCGTTCATCAAGAAGATGGAAGAAAAGTCCGGGGTGACCTTCCGGGAGGCGCAGGTTGCGCTCGCCCGCGTCTGGGCTGGGAACGAGCACAGCGACACCGTCTCCACCGTCACCCTCGCAGTGCCCAAGGTGGCCACGGCTGACGCAGCGAACCTGGGCGCGACGCAGCAGAGCATCGAGCTCGTGCAGATCAAGGCGCCCAAGACGGTCAAGGAGGCCGAGGAAATCATCAAGCGCTTCGAGCAGGCCGCGGAGGTCGAGCACGATGAGGTCGTCGCGGATGCTGTGGGGCAGCATGCGCTGCAGGATAAGACCGAGCTGAAGCAAGAAAAGTGGCTGGGGAGCGAGGAGGAGGAGAAGAGCTGGTATGTCCCACCCAGACAAGTGCTGAGTATCACTCAACCAGTTCGCAGCTATGTGTCCGAGGAGATCTACATACACTCCAAGCTGATGATCGTGGATGATGTCCGAGTGATTGTACGTTGGTTACTGTGCTGATTTTCGCGTGCTGATTGGAATGTGTTAGATGGGGAGCGCCAATTTCAATGACCGCTCGCAGCGAGGAGATGGCGATTCTGAGATTGCACTGGTCGTGGAAGATTCAGACATGTTCAAAGCCACAATGGACGGGCATCCGGTCAGTAACATTCGTCCCTCCCGATGGCCACTGTCTTACCAGAACTAGCACATGGTCGGCCGATTCGCAACTACCCTGCGAAGGAAGTTGTTCCGTGAACATCTTGGTCTGATACCACCCCAACATTGCCCGCCGGACGGCGACGAGCTTGTGACGAGCTTCATGAGGCCAGCGCCTATCCCGCTCGATAACGAGCTCGGAGCGCCAGAGGACGACCTCGTTGCCGACCCTCTCTCGGAAGCGTTCCAGGATCTTTGGAGCAATACAGCGAGGACCAACCGGGGCATCTTTACGGAGATATTCAGGTCCGTCCCCAGCGATATGGTACGGAATTGGGGCGCTTACAAGGTACGCATTTCCTGGACCACGTGGGATATACTGCAGCTCACATGGATGAACAGACTTTTGTTCCAAACACGTTGCCTGGTCACGTCGCCCCAGATGTTACGCTGGATCAGATCAAAACACGATTGTCGCGTAAGTCTGGCCCGTACCCATACATTCTTCCGCGCTGACGTGCTCTACAGAGGTCCGTGGCCACGTAGTAGACAGTCCGCTCAACTTCCTGATTGAAGAGAACGAGCTAATATCTGGGTCCCAATGGAGCAGCTATAACCCATTGATGGCGCTGTACCTTTGAACAATTCCCGATATTCGACATTGATGCTTCGACCGGGCTCGGAAAGAGCGACTACTCGCTGAGTGTACCTCATTACTTACTGTTCAGTGTATACCACAATGACATTGATGACCTAAAACGCGAGAGGATACCATCCTAGTGTTCACTAGGTGGTGATGGCATTGTCGCCCATCTGGCGGGTATTGGCGTGGAACCGGCGAAGAAATATCGAACAATCCACGCGAGATCCTTATTGTTTGTTCTGTCACTGCTGAGGAACCTACTGCTGCATTTGCCACAAACCACTTCCGTTCAGTGCTTTTGGAGAGCCTGCCGAGCGTCGATGAGCGACTTGATAGCGGGACGAGACACCATAGCATTGTGCCATCTGGACAGGAAGGTCAGTATCCCATCGGCAACCTCAGACACTGCATGACGTGCTTGTAAACTGCAGGGAAGCTCTCCGCGACAGGATAGTCGGGCCCGAGGATAAACGAGAAGGCACCGTTGTTCCATGGGATGAAGGAGATGTCTGCAATCGTCATCTTGTCACCAACAAGCCTGTGTGGACTGTCAGCATCATGTCCGGGGCTTCCTGCAGAGAAAGGAGCTCACCATTCCTGCTTGCTGAGTACGTCGTTCAAGACACCGAAAACGCGCTCTGTCTCCTTATAGTACCGCTCAAGGGCCGAAGGCACCTTCTCTGCGTGGCGGAAGGTGAACCACGTCCACTGGCCGAAGTACGGGCCTTGGCCGGACGCCTGGAAGAAGAGCCACTGGTTCTGGATCGCTTTCTCGGCATCGGTCGCGGCGGAGTACTTGTGATCCTTGTCGTACCGCTCGACCAAGTACAGGAGAATAGCGTTCGATTCCCACAGCACAAAGTCGTTGTTGAGGTGGTCGATGATGGCGGGAATGCGACCGTTCGGGTTCAGCTTGAGGAACTCGGGCGACTTCTGTTCCTTCTTGTCCAAGTCGAGGTAGATAGACTTGTATGTTAAGCCCAGTTCGGAAAGGAAGTAGGCGACCTTCCACCCGTTGGGACCGCCGACGTCGGTATAGAGAGTGAACTGTTTGCCGTGAGGCATAGTCGGATGGGGCGTCTAGACGGTATGCAGGGCGTGCAGAAGTGCAAATTGGCGAGGAGGCTCATGGAGGCCTATCCATCCGTATAAATGATTGGAGCTGATCATGATGTCCGTATTTCGCCCGGCCGGTCGACCGGGACGCGCGGATGGCCGCAAGACCCAAAAATTACCTCACTACGCGGACTGGGCAAATGATAATACGCTTCCAGCGAAGACATTCGGTGGACTGGGATGAGCACATCAGATAAGCGCTTTGTCAGTTGAACAGGCTAACGATGTGAACCCGACATGATGCAGCTCACATGGACGAACAGACTTTTGTTTCCAACACGTTGCCTGGTTCCGTCGCCCTAGATGTTGCGCTGCATCAGATCAAAACGCGATTGTCGCCATAAGTCCGCCTGGTGCTCGTACATTGTCCGCGCTAACCTGCCCATTAGAAGTCCGCAGCCATGTAATCAACAGTCCGCCCGACTTCCTGATTGAAGAGAGCGAGCTAATATCTGGGTCCCAATGGAGCAGCTACAACCCATTGATGGCGGCGTACTACCTGTCGGAAAATCTACGCGGAATCTGTATTCTTTATTCTGTCGCTACTGAGGATCCTGCTGCTACATTTACCACAGACCATCTCCGTTCACTGCTTTCGGAGAGCCTCGCGAGCGTCGACGAGCGACTTGATAGCGGGACGGGACACCATAGCATTGTGCCACCTGGACCGGAAGATTAGTATTCAATCGGATGCCTCAGATACTGCATGACGTACTTGTACACTGCAGGGAAACTCTCCGCGACAGGATAGTCGGGCCCGAGGATGAACGAGAAGGCACCGTTGTTCCATGGGATGAAGGAGATGTCTGCAATCGTCATCTTGTCACCAACAAGCCTGTGTGGACTGTCAGCATCATGTCCGGGGCTTCCTGCAGAGAAAGGAGCTCACCATTCCTGCTTGCTGAGTACGTCGTTCAAGACACCGAAAACGCGCTCTGTCTCCTTATAGTACCGCTCAAGGGCCGAAGGCACCTTCTCCGCATGGTAGAAGCTGAACCAGGCCCACTGGCCGAAGTACGGGCCTTGGCCGGACGCCTGGAAGAAGAGCCACTGGTTCTGGATCGCTTTCTCGACATCGGTCGCGGCGGAGAACTTGTGCGCCTTGTCGTACCGCTCAACCAAGTACAGGAGAATAGCGTTCGATTCCCACAGCACAAAGTCGTTGTTGAGGTGGTCGATGATGGCGGGAATGCGACCGTTCGGGTTCAGCTTGAGGAACTCGGGCGACTTCTGCTCTTTCGTGCCAAAGTCGAGGTAGATAGACTCATATGTGAGACCTAGTTCGGAAAGGACGTAGGCGACCTTCCACCCGTTGGGACCGCCAGCGTGCGTATAGAGAGTGAACTGTTTGCCGTGAGACATAGTCGGATGGGGCGTCTAGACGGTATGCAGGGCGTGCAGAGGTACAACTTGGTGAGGAGGCTCATGGATCTATGCCGAGCTTTATAAATGTTTTGGGGCTGGCCATGCTGTCCGTAGTTGGTCCAGGATGAGCCGTCGACAGTTCATCATCCCATCAGGAACCCGCGAAGAGCCGAAAATTACCTCACTCCACGGACCGGGCGAAATGATAAACCGCTTCAGGCGAAGACAGTCGGCGGACCGAGATCAGCGCAGCAGGTAAGCGCTTTGTCAGTCGGACTTGTGAACTGGGGAAAGGAGATGCCAGAACGTTCGATTTCAATGTTGCTAACGATGTGAACCCGACATGATGCCGCGGCTTCGTTCATGCCCTCGGGTTGCCAGCTCCACAAGAAATGCACCATCAACTGCTGATTGTCAAGGCGATTGCTCTGCCTTGGTCATTCAAGTCGACTCAAGTTGGCGAAGAACATCAGTATATCCAGGAAGTCAACCAGGTAGCATCGACGTACGCGGCGGACAGAGCCGAGGCCGACTTCGGGCGCGCGGAATGTTCGCTTAGTTCAGCTCACAGAGCTTTAGCTTCGCTTGCGCTAAGAGACACATCCGACCAAGGCCAGAGACACCGAAGGAAGCCGGACCATTCCGCACATTCAGCGGTGCATTCGGTCGAAATTGTGGGCGTTTAGCCTGCCTATGCACAATGGGCCTGTGTGAAATTTCTTGGTTTGCTCGATGCCAGCAGGTCTGCTTAGTCGCCGCGAGTGCTCAATGATGCGTAATCAACGCATCCTGTCAGTGTACGCCAGGGCGCTGAAAGTCGTCTACACCGACCATCGGCGTATGTCTGGATTCTCAGACCATCTTATCCATGTATGCTCGCCTGTGAGTAGAACACGTAAGACTTGCTTTCTTAATATTGCTACGAAGGGTTGTGTATTGCTACGTAGTGTCATGGACCGAGTTTAGTGCGCGGCGTTCTTTCGCACTTCCGCTTGAATTTCGCTGACCAACTTGATGGCAGGACGAGAGGTCATGGCATTGTTCCACCTAAGATGTCGTTATTATCGCTTGTCTAGCTGCGAGCGTCCATCTCTCACTTGTACACCGCGGGGAACTTTTCCTCGACATGATAGTCTGGCCCGAGGATCGAATTAAAGGCGGCCTTGTTCCAGGTGATGAACGAGATATCCGCGATCGTAATTTTGTCACCAACGAGCCTGCTCAAGCTGTCAGCAGCTTGCCACGGCCGACTGAAGAACAAGGAGATTACCATTCCTGCTTGGTCAAGACATCGTTCAGGACACTATAGACACGCTCTGTCTCCTTATAGTACCGCTCAATGGCCGAAGGCACTTTCTCCGAGTGGTAGCGGTTGAACCAGAAGAACTGGCCGAAGTACGGGCCCTGGCCGGACGCTTGGAAGAAGAGCCACTGGTTCTGGATCGCTTTCTCGGCATCGGTCGCGGCTGAGAGCTTGTGATCCTTATCGTACCTGTCGACTAGATAGAGGAGAATAGCGTTCGACTCCCACAGCACAAAGTTGTCGTTCTCGTGGTCGATGATGGCGGGAACGCGGCCGTTCGGATTGAGCTTCAGGTACTCGGGCGATTTTTGTTCCTGTTTGCTGATGTTGAGGAAGATGGACTCGTAAGTCAAGCCGAGCTCAGTCAGGACCAAGACGACCTTCCAGGGGTTGGGACCACCAGCGTCCCCATAGAGAGTGAACTGCTTGCCGTGGGACATGGTTGGGTGGAAAAGGTATGCTGACGGTGCAGAGGTGCAGACTGATGAGGAGGCCCTTCCATCCTGCGCATCCTCGAATTTTCCGAGTCACAGTTCAACAACTGGTCAGCCTTTCGGTCCATGTGCTAACCCATGCGGCGCCCGCGCGGACGGCCCCGGCACGCACAAATGATGACGCTGTACTGTAAGCACAACCAACGTGAAGTGGGCGATTGCGTAGTCCTCCATCAGGGACCATTGCCGTAAGAGCGCCGAAAATTACGTCAAGGTTATGTCGGTTCCGGCGATGCCCTTCAGTTCGGTGCGATCACCACGGCAGGAAGCGCTTTGTCAGTCCGCTAACAACGGAGATCTGAGACTCTTCGAGCGCGTAAGTCGTGAACGCGACTTTAGGAAGATGCGGCATCGTTCATGCTGCTGTGCTGCAGACCATTCAAAAAGTAGACAATTAACGGTTGATTGTTAAGGCGATTGTTCTCTGCCTTGCTTCATTTGTCAAGCGGCAAGAATAAAGGCTAGGAAGCTGAGAAATCCAGTGTGATTTGGGTCCAGAAAGCTCATGCCGTCGTCCACGCAGTATCCGACGTGCGCGGTGGCGCGCGTGGACAGCACGCGAACGCTGACTTCTCATCCCGCACCACTGTTCTCGCTGTGGTGAAAATCTCAATATCATCCTTTGTGCTGACTGTTACATTCCAACTATCGACCCAACAATTGCATTATAATCAGACAAGTGGAACTCCTACTTGGTCCCCCAGAAGCCGGTGACGAGTCCCTTGACCTCATCCACACTCCCACCCACACGCAGCCTCGCCAGGGCAAGCTCACTCATCGCCCCGCTTCCCATGTAAAGGGGGCATCCGACATTCTTCGCCTCCACGAGCACCTTTTCCAGGCCAGCAATGCGCTGATCCAGCGACACCTTGGGCGGGGTGGCCGCGAGTGACGGCGTGCCCGTCAGGATGGCCATGATCTCCGGCCCGCGCGCGCGGAAGCTCCAGCTTGCTCCGGCCGCATCCGCACAGAGCGAAAAGTATTGCTGCACGTCGAGCCCGAGGTGGTGCGCGAATGCGATCCCCTCCGCGGCGCTGACGAGGTGTACGGCGGAGAGGAGGTCGAGCACGAGCTGCTCGCGGTCTGCCAGAGAGAGCTTGGAGGAGGACGAGGCTTGCACAGTGGCCAGCGCCTCGGGGTAGTACAGCCGCACCATCGAGGAGTCGTCATCTGGTCCCCAGCCGAGCGCGACGCCAGAGAGGAAGAGCTGCTCGGCGATGCCCGTGAGCGGGGTCGGGAACTGCGTATCCCGACCAGTTGCGGTGATAATGCCCTGTGGATCAACTGAGCACATGTGATAGAACACAAGAGAAGCGCAACTTACGAGGTCCTTGAGCAGGATCGTCAGTGCACTCGCGGCGGGCCGGTACTCCGCCGTCAGAGCGCGCTCCATACGGTTTTCGAACATCCAGCTCCAGCTCTCGCACCCGTCCTTGGTGACGAGCTCGTACGTCTCCTTGGGGTCAAGCCCTAGTCGAGCGGCTAACCCCAGCGCCTCACACGCGCCGGTGACATGCAGTCCCGCGAGCACCTGATGCACCATCTTCATATTGCTCCCCGCGCCGATGCCGCCCTTGACGATGAACAGCTTGTCGGGCGCGGTGAGCTCGAGCAGCAGCTCATGCCCGTGCTCGAGCGCCGCCTCCGTGCCGCCGGCCATAATCGTCAGCTCGCCCGTCGCAGCGCGTGCGGTGCCGCCCGATACGGGGCAGTCGATGAAGAGGATGTCGGAACGACCGATGGTGGTGAGCTGCTCTTGCACGGAGGTCGCATACGAGGAGGGGACGGTCGAGGCGAGAAGGAGGTTTGCGCCTTTCGGAAGCGCTGTTGTCGGGCGTAACGCTGTGAAAAACGCGCATATACACGGCAAAATATGAAGACGCACACTTGATTGCCGCATCCTCTGTCTCGAACAGGGCGCTCTGCGCCTGAGGCGCGCTCGCAACCATGCATATGCAGAACTCGCAGCTCTTGACCGCTTGGCCAGGGGTCGTGGCGGTCGCCCCGCCCGCCGCCTTGAACCTTTCGAGAGTAGGGCCCCATACATCGAAGCCTGTCACGGGGTAGCCCTGCTTAAGGAGATGGGTAGCCATGCCGAAGCCCATGGCACCGAGGCCGATGAATCCAATAGTGGGTTTTGACATGGTTGCCTGGTTGCCTGAGAGGAGCTAAGGTTGTAGATAGGCGGGAAGTAGTAGATATATGCCGAGAGCGAGTAGCCGGCGCCGGGCAGCTGGCGCCGCCATGCGTCGCTCATAGGTGGAGAACGGGGAAACACGCCGGCAGTTGACAGCGGCGGGAGGTGGAGGATGGGCTGCAACAGGGCCCTCACCGCTCGGCGGCGGCCCGACTTCAGACCGACACATCCCGACCTGGAAGCTTATACTAGTTTACCCTGCACGCTGTTTCAAGCAGTCTCACGAATAGCGAACCAAATATCCGCAAGAGCGGGTCCAATCTGTCGGCTAGCATATGAGGCTTTCGACGATGGTTATACATTTGAGCAGTCTGCTGCTAAGTCCATGTAATTGTTTATACTATGACTAGAACTGTGCAAATAGAGAAGGGGAAATGGCCCGAAGGAAACTGGTCATCTGACGATGAGGCGCGAGGTATAGAAGCTGTCGTGTGCATTACCCCGGAAAGTCATTGTCCAAATGGGAATGAATGATGAGGAGCGTGAAAGACGCGCTCAGGCCGATCTTTGTGCGCGTCCCTACCGGCTTACAATTCGCCCTACACTTCAACCGCGCTGTCTCCTACCCACCTGTGATTGCCTGCTCTCGGCGGCGTAGCAACAATGAACATCTTCATCAGCACTTGCTGTAGACGGTTTGCACCTGCGCCGGGCAGGCAGACGGTGCTCAGTGTGGCGTCGGCGTACCGAACAGCGGCCCATCGACCATCTTCGATCCTCAGCCAGGCAACCCGGCTGCACACCCTCTCTTCCCTCTCCACGCCACTTTCCACTCTCAAAATATCCTCTGCGCTATCTCCCTCAGAATGGCGCCTCCTCCCCTTCCTACAAACCCTCCGCCGAGGGGCAGCTCGGCCCTATCCACGCCCAGCACCCCGTCCAGCAGGACGAGGCCGGGGTGGGGCGCCGTTCACTCCTCCGCCCCCTCCTCCAAAGCGTAGCTGGTGGACTCGCTTCACGCGGCGGCTCGACCAAATACCGCTGCTCTATGTCCGAATTGGGATCATCGCGGTGAACGTGCTGGTGTTCCTATTGTGGAGGCTCGGCATGCAGAACTATGTGCGCCTACTGCTTCTCCTTGCGCGCGTGCATTGACGACCCAGAGCAGACCAGGTTCCGCGACGACCAGCCGCTCCGGTTCCTCCTGGAGAACTTTGCGACGTCATGGCAGAACTACAAGGCGGGCCGGTGGTCCGTCTTCCTGTCCACTTTGCAATGGGAGATGGGACTGATAGGCACGCAGGTGGACGCTCCTCACATCTTGCTTCTCGCAGCAGCAGGACATGCATCTGCTCGTCAATTGTATCTCCCTCTGGTTCACCGCAGATGCGGTCATGTCCGTCATCGGAGTTTCGCGCTTCATGGGCGTCTACCTCCTCGGCGGCGCGGCTTCGAGCCTCGTATCCATCCTATGGCGAGGGGACCAGCCAGGTTACTCAGTTGGGGCCAGCGGTGCGTCTCTCTTCCCCTCCCCTGGTCAGAAACTGACATGCACAAAGGGGCCGTTTACTCGTGCCTCTCCATGTTCGCATTCATGTACCCCAGAACGCAGTTCCTGCTCTTTTTCATCCTCCCCGTCCCGGCATGGCTCTGCCTCGGGGGCATCTTCGTGTGGGACAGTTACGAGATGCTCCGCAAGGTGCGTTTTCCTTGCTCTACACCCCCTGTCACCTCCCCCCTCCTCGCTCTGAATGCTGACCGGCTGACAGGGGCGGAACATCACTGGGTCAGACAACGCGGGCCACTTGGGCGGCCTCCTCGCCGGGGCGGCGATGTACTTTTTCCGTTTCCGATACTTCGTGAGGAGGTTTTGAGCCGACTGAGACGTGGGCTCCTGATACCTGCACCCCTCTGTTTTATATTCGTAATGCCACCGCTGTGGAACTGGGCTTGGTGCTGACTGTTGGATTCAGGCAGCATCTCTAGTCTATAGCGGATATCACGTCTATTTGATACATCATCTATCACATCACGGCGAATTCTTGCTTGAACTCGGGGTGATGACCACGGGAATTCAGATCCGAAAACACTCGCTCCCCACTCCTATGCTCGTCCCTCATTTGATCTTCGCGTGCGACCACGTCGTGTCGTTCTTAAACTTGGTATAGGCTGGTCGCCCGAGCGAGTTGAGCGTGACCTGGATGTCCGTGGCGATGTCTTCTTTCAGCGCATCTGCAGCCCAAGTTTAGTCCTGTGTATACTCCGACGTGGTGAGGCACGCACCTCTGGAGGTATAATCCAGCTCTGGCCTGATGTACCCGAGCACGACGACCGAGATCTCATGTCCGTAAAAGTCGTGCTCAAACTCATGTATAACATGCACCTCCTACGTGCCTATCAGCGACGGTCTCTGTCCGGAGGAGCAGCATGACGCACCGCTGTCATCTTCTCGTTCTTGTAGAACGGGTTCCACCCGAGGCTCATGACCATCGGGTGCACCTCGATGCCCTGCTCGCCGAGGTCGACGGGTGCGCCCTTGGGCGGCTGGTGCACGCGCGCATAGCCGTAGTAGATGCCTGCTTTGCACTGGCTAGTCATGGGGCGGATGGCCTCCTCGGGCAGGTTTGCTACCATCGGTCAGCGCATTTCGGGGGAAACGCAAGCAAAATGTAAGCGCACCTGTTGGACAGCCAAGCTCCTTCGACCCCCGCCCGAAGCCAGCTTGCACAAGCCCATACATCACTATAGGGAAGGGCGGCTCGGGGCCGTCATCTGGCCCGACCTTGTGCGGTCGAGCCTCGCGATACGCTTCGGTGCTGAATGGCTCATCGTGTTTATGATTGATAGCCATGGCACTGAAGTCGCTGAGGCGGCCGAAGAGAGTGATATTAGGATAACAGAAGAGTGCAATGTTCCGCTACTGCATTAGAAAGTGCCAGACTCTTTGACCAGGGACGCACACGATATCGGCGTTACGGCATCGCCCTCGGCTTCGGCAGCCCTTGCGCAGCCACCCACCCGCTTCCGCGCGGCCTTTCGATTTTTTGGCTGCGCCTGAGCGGAGCGAAGTCATCCCACTTTCGACAAGTAACCACCACACCAGCGAACGAATCCCCATATTCGCAAAACGACACCAATCTCGATTTTATCGACAACGCATACCGCATACATACCTCGTATTCCACCACACGCACAACCACCACACACAGAATTCGATATGGCCAAAGGACTACGCTCAAAAGTAAAGCGCTCCTTCCGCCGTGCAAAGCGCGAGGACTCGGTCTACGCAGCAACACACGCCGCACGCGTGAACCGGCTACACAGCAAGCTAGCACGCAAGCTGACGACCGACACCGATGGCGACCTGAAGATGTTCGGCGAGGAGGGCCAGGAGGCAGACGACGCACCAGGTTGGTCTCCTCGTTCCCCCTCTCCCACCCCCGCTGCGCAGCACTGGGCGTACACCTGCTTGGGGCTGGTAAACCCCGAGGAGATGGGCGTCGAAGGCGTCAGGCCATTGAGGAGCACGGCGTGGGAGGACCAACTCGGCTGGCTCTTCCCGAGCCAGAACTGAGCGTCCTGGCATCTTTTCTCTTTTTCTCTCTTGGAGAGTGAGGACCGTGCTGACCCTTTTCTCTGTGCTCAGAGTCTGGGGTCCCATTATCGGAGCCTACCGAAGACGTACCAATGGAGGCTACCGCTCCGAAGGAGGAGAAGATCTCGACACATGGGAAGCGGGATAGCAGGAAGGAGGAGTGGAAGAAGGCGAAGGGAATCACCAAGCCCAGCAGGTCACGAGTGGGGATGCTGGGGCAGAAGAAGAGCGGCAAGGCGAAGCGCCGAAGATGACACGTTTCCTTTTATTGATATACCTCTGTTTTCTTTCTATCATACTGTACTTGTACTGGGACTGCGGTGATAATGTCACTTTCCATATCCACTCTAAAAGTAGTAGCACCCCATCCGGGCAATGTCGTGGAGGTCCCAATAAGTATGGCATTGGACACGTCTACAACATCCATTTCAGTCTTCCAAGAGTGACTTGTAAATCGGGCTCGCTTTCAAGCGATGCAAGACCAATGCGGCTCAGGAGATCCCGTCCCATCATCACCTGCAGCCTTTCCGACCCTCCGTCCTCGAATATCACGCTGCCTCCCTGTCCGACCCATTCGCAGCTCACGACTGCGTACCTCGCGTTCTTCCCAGCTTCCACAATCTCGACGGCCCACAATCTGAATTCCCACTCCGGACTTGGAGCACCATGTATCCATACCTCTCCCTGATCCAGCCGACAGTCGATTTGTTGCAGGTCGAATGCCATCCCCTCCCCAATCGCCTTGATGAACGCTTCCTTGATTGTCCAGATGATAAAGGCGCGCTCAATCAACTGCTGGTCTGGCATGGGCCGTTGGAGTGAAGCACGTTCTCCTATTGTGAGCTGCGGTACCAGTATCAGAACAGGGCGGGGCAATGAATGCAAGTATGCGCACTTGATCGTTGATGACCTCGACGAACATTCGAGGTGTCTCGTCGGAACGAATGGCCAGCTTCATACAGTCTACACCAATACAGTGTGACCCATTCCCCGGCGGACGCGAGTAACCAAGCGTGATTAGACTGTTGTCATGTGAGATGTTGAAGAGAATGGGGGGATCTATAATGGGGTGAGCCTGCTCATTCGTCAGACCAAGACCGAAAGTATGCGATGCTGGCGTACCAAGTACGGCTTCCCTCTGACTGTCTTCTCAAATTTCAGCTCTCCATGAGCACCTTGTTCGCGTAACATGTGTATTGTTAAATGGCGGCCGAGAAGAGATCCTAAGCTCCGGTGTCAGCACACCTCCCTACGACGACCAACGTCCATACGCCATTGGTCCTCCTTCCTGTAAAAGCGCGTGACAGCAGCCTGCGACTTCTCATCCAACAGTCCGAGAGCTGGAGCGAATAGCTGAAGGCTGATGTTGAGTGATGCATGGTGTGTGGTGGGAGGGAAACGAACCGAGTCTTGGGGGTACCACGGCAGCGTGATCAGACGAACGTGCGAGCCCGACGTAGCCATGTATCAGCCCTCACGTGCAGGATAGGCCTTTGATCGCTTCGACCAGGTCAACCTTGGTCATAGCACAGACGGCATGTAAGGTTATCCCCTCAGTTACGTTTGATTGAGGTGGAGTCGTCGACGACATCGAAAGGACTTGGAAGTACGACGCCACCTTGGCCCAGCGCGACGACTTCACCTCTTACTCCTTCCGTTCAGCGCATTGATACATGCATATACCACCATGTCAAATCGCTATTCGGAACGACCAATAATAGCACTGGCTCTTGGACCTTGTTCGGTCTCGAGGCTTGCTAGATGGGCTAATTTGGAATGACCTCTAGGCGAGTGCCTCGCCGGCGCATCGCTGCGACGTTATCGCCGTTTCACGTACCCCTGGTTCCATCAATGATGCTCTCGCATCGTCGAGCCTCCTATACGATCTGCCATTTCAATCCACGGGACCCTCAACAGCACAGGCCATCTCCCTCTTTGTTAAAGTTGGCGACAATGTGGATACGAGTAGGCTGTACCCACTGTTCACCCGCGTGGTGCCTGAGGTTCCGCATGGGCTGTCTGTTGAACACCACCGCAAGGCACTATCGCCATGGATCCGACTGCATCTGCATCACGATGTTCAGTGGAGGGGGACCATATCTCTGCCACAACTCGTTTAACCCCCCGATTGATGCGGTCGTTCAGATCGTGACGTCTTTATCACTCTGCGCGCTGCTTCGGGAAAAGAGTATCCTTCTACGCTTTGCGAGCTTCTGGTAACGCCCTTCTCGGCAAGCTGGGCGCAGCCTGTGCTTTTCACGGCATTGCTTCGGGTGTTTACAATCAGATGCCTTGGAGCATGTCGTTGCCTTGGTCGACGTCACTGCAGTGTCCTGCCGAGAGCTTGACCTGCCTAACTGTGTTGAGGCGGTTTATCCCAGCACACACCACACGCTCGCCTTGATTGACCGTGAACAAAGGCACGCAACATCCCAGGATTTCTTGTGCTGGACCATGCAGCTGACACAAGGGGTCGGTGCTGCTGTTGAGGGCTGGGCATGTGAACTCTCTGTTTACACTGCCCCCATCCCACAATCACAAGTTGCTCTGGTGGATGTGGGCGTGCTGAACATGTACCACCCCAAGTGTTGTCCCTTAATTTTCAGTCTCCTGAAGAGTCGAACTTCATCTATCAATGGGTCTTACAAATGCTGGTTGCCGGGACAAAGGTAAACTTCGAGTGGTGGTCTGATTCTTGGCCCCCTTCCTCTTATCCATCGCTTTTCCGGCTGCGCGTGACTAGCGGCGCTCATCGTCCGAAGTCTTGTCTTTACAAGTGCATTACGTCGCGACCAACTCCGATACATACTCGAATGTTTTCCTGTAACGGACTTCCTTCCGCATGAAACTACTCACGTCGGCGGCGGAGCCACCTCCTGCCGGGGTGTCGGGCTGGGCATTTCTGACGCCGGCCCGCTTGGCCCTCTCTCGTATGGAGTACGTGCGCGGATGTGATGCATTGGGAGAAATTGTCTCACTGTCTCGGGCAGGTGACGCCGTTATCGGCGAGACAGTTCGCCGTTCGAAGGAGGTATAAATATTGCGCATTTCAGCTGCGGGCACTCCACAACTCAACTCAAGAAGTTTCTTACCCTCAACAGTCATGTGCTTCAACATAGTCACAGTTGCTCTATTCCTATCTTTTCTGCTGTGTAGTAATGCGCTCCAGTTCCTCCGGGGCGAACGATCCTACTCCGCCGAACCTCTCGCGGGGCTCTACCACACCCGGTCTCACGTGACGCAAGACACCGTCAACCGGCTGTTGGACGTGCTGCAGGCGTACCGGCTTACTTCGGTACCTCACCTTCTTATTTCTAAGGCAAGGGAGTTACTTACGACACGACTCAGGTTTACGGGGTTTATGCTCTGCACACTCATTTGAGGGTAGCGGATGACGAAGTGCTGTACCTCACGTATGTTTCGGAACTCTTGCTTGCCGTAGACAATGACTGATTCACCCCAGTCAAGCACCAGAGGGCAACTTCACCTCCATCAGCGTGCTACCTTATGCGAGCGTGCGCAGCGACAGTATCCCGATGAGTCATCAAGTTCTCCTGGCCGGAAACACCGTCGAGCTCGTCCCCATCGAGCACGGCTCCGCGACACCCGACGCCATCTCAGCCCGCCAGCTCTTAGGAGAAGCGATCGCGCACGGCCTCCTGCACGCGCTCGCGCATGTCCTCAGTGGCAGCCCTCAAGGCCACGCAGTAGCGCTCAGCCAGATTCTGCCTATCCACAGGAACGCCCTCGCGAAGGGTCAAGTGGTGCTCAACCAGCTTCCGAGCGAGTCAAGGCAGGTTGCGGTCATCGCCCCGGAGCTCGGGAGGGCGAGCCTGGGGCTGTTCACGAGGGGCATCGCTAGTGATGAGGAGTGTGAGGTCGCGGCGGGCTGTGTGTGGAGCACAGCAGGCGCTGTGGATACTTGCTGAACGTTCGGAGGGTTGACCGCGACTGGGAAGTAACGGATGGCGGGACCAGGATAGGGATAGAGGTTTCTTGAAACAGGGTCGACAGCAAATGTTAGCAGACAGGAGTGATCATAACATCGTGGTCATTATAAAGAGCACATTGAGAGTTGGCAGATGCGCAAAACACGAGATGACTAGTACAGAGGGAGTGAGCGTCAGTGGTGACAGAGAGCGCGCTTATGACATCTTTTCGTCATCAGCCGGTGCTTCCCTGTATTAACAAAGTGGGGTCAGTATGGCGTCAATACGAGAGGAAGAATGGACTTATTATATAGAGAACGTTATTACACCTGAAAACACGGTCAGCATGCACCCCTCGCTTATGAAAAGGCTGAGACACACCGAATGAAGACTTCTCCCAGTGCACCGTTAGACTTGCCCTCCTGGAACTCCTCCGTGTTGGCAAGCTATAACAGAGCATGAGACGCATGCATCTCATAGTCATGGATGATACACTTGCCTGGAGGTTCATGAAACCATCCGTACTGACGAGGTAGCCCTTGTACTCGAGCCCCCATTTTAAGCGGACAAAGACCTGCTTGCCGGTAAGGTCCTGGAGGAAGGGCTTGGGGTTGACGGGAGTAACCTGTGTATAGGTATCAGCATTGACAGTCAGAAGCCACCGAAGGCCAATGCACTCACAGGTCCTGACGACATGGTATTGTCGTACTTTTTGGTCGTGCGATGAGTGGCGGTAGAACCGCGTTCACTGGTGAGTGAGGCCCTTTTCCCGGAAGCAATCCCGGCCTGAGCTTCTGCATCGCCACTCCACTCTATATAACCCCTTCCCCTCCGTGCCCTTGCCAGGCGCAAGAGCGCGCGTGTGCACAGGGCCCTCCAAACAATCCACCGATTCTCGCCACCCGGTCCTGCCGGAACGGGCAACTCCTCATAGACGACGGTTCTGGAATCTGGCATATTCGGAGAGCCGGATAAGGACAAGGAAAAATGTCCGACAATGAGGCAATGATGCATGGGGCCGACGACGACCTGAGCCTGCCGAGGGCAACAGTGCAGAAGATCATCCAAGGTGCGTCCATATGCGCGCCTGCTTCCGCATACAATCGCTGACAATGTATTCTGACAGAAATGCTACCAAATGAGATGGTATGCGCGAAGGACACCGTGACGCTGATTATAGACTGCTGCGTCGGTTCGTGGGCCCCACCTTTAGGCCCTTGTTCAAGGCTAAATAATGATGTAGAATTCATACACTTAATATCCTCCCAAGCGAACGATATCTGTGAGAAGGAGTCGCGGAAGACGATAGCGCCCGAGCACATCCTGGGAGCGCTCAAAGAGCTGGGCTTTGATTCATATATTGAGGAGGTAGAGAGTGTGCTGAAGGAACACAAAGTGCAACAGAAGGTGCGCATCCCCCTGCTCCATGATAAGATGAGGCATTGTGCTAATAGTCGTTTAGGAGCGCGAGAAGAAGAGCAACAAGCTCAACAAATCCGAGTTTACGGAGGAGGAGCTGCTCCGGCAGCAGGAAGCGCTTTTCGCCGCGAGCCGTGCGCGGTTCGCAGCGAGCGGTGGTCAGCCAGGGGAACCATCATAGGGTGCCTTCCTGCTACCACGGAAAGGATCTT
Source organism: Calocera viscosa TUFC12733 (assembly GCA_001630345.1). Taxonomy (NCBI): domain Eukaryota; kingdom Fungi; phylum Basidiomycota; class Dacrymycetes; order Dacrymycetales; family Dacrymycetaceae; genus Calocera; species Calocera viscosa. The sequence continues at coordinate 164,157 of KV417313.1, forward strand.
GACGCGACCGGGCGTTACGATGTGCGTCGTCTTGTTGTGTGGTTTGGGCTCGGAGTTTGTTGTTTGTACAATACTCGTTCGTGTACTCTAATATGTATCGTTTGACGTCACAAACCTGCTATCTGTATTGCTACATCTCTATCTGCTCAATCCGCCTGCTGCTCCACCCGCCTCCTGAGTGTTTCCAGTCTCCTCTTCGCCTGTGCCTCCCAGTCTTCTCGAAACGGCGGCAAGCTATTCTGCTCGATCGTGAACCCCGCCGTGACGCTCGCATAAAGTGCGGCCCCCAGCACGTCCCCATCCGACAACTCCAACCCCGCTGCGAGCCCGCCCAGAAACGCGTTCCCCGCGCCAGTCACATCCACCACCGGCTTTCCCTCCCGCTCGCAAGGTGGCACCCATCGCCCGGGGTGGGGCGGGCAGAAGACGTACGCCCCCAGCTCGCCGGCGCGGATTATGACGGCCCCGGGCTTGCCGGTGGGCGAGGCGCTGTACAACTCCGAGGCGGCGCGGGAGATGCTGGCCTGCGTGGGCGGCCCGGGGATCGAGAGGAGGGAGAGCGCTTCATCTGCATTTGGGCTCAGCACATGCAGGGAGGGGATCACATCCTTCAGCTGGGGCATCTCTTCCGGTATACAACGATCCTGTGCGCTGTCAGCTTGATCCCAGCTCGAAAAGGATGAGGACGTACCGGTATAGGCTCATAGATGAGCGTCGGGGTCCACTCCAGCTCTCCAAGCTCCGCGATTATCTCGAGCGCCCGCGTCGGCGAGCAGATGAAGTGCAGCGTCTTCGGCCTCGCGAGCCTAGTTCCGACCAGGTTCTTGGGCGAGATCCGGACGCGGGGGAGGAGATACTCGAACCTGCCTTCCTCTCAGCAGCCGCCAGTATACAGTATTGGGGAGGTGAAGCGATGACGCACCCTCGGAACTCGCCCTGATAGATATTGGCAGCCCGCGTTGTTTGACGGGAGGGGTCGTCCCGGTAATGAAAGATGGGGCCGTATGTGTCGAGCCGAGCCTGGAATGAAGGGGAGAAGTCGTGCCCTCGGTCGATGATCATGCCTATCTGGGAGGGTGGTAGCCTGTGGGGCATAGGGTGAGACAGCTGCCTTGGTGTGCATCCAGCGAGGTTACCATATTCGTGCACCGACGGCGCCTTCAGACAAGGTCAGAATATGCCATGTATAATGCGACGAAGTACGCACAGTACGTCCCACCTCCGCCTATCTGCATGTCGAATGAGGACGCCGTCACCGCTACTTTCAAAAGCAGAGCCGCACCTCAGGCTCCTGCGTCCTCCCCGAAGGGCTCCCGTCCTCCTTCAGGAACCGGAACTCGTCGACGATAAACATGCCTAGGGTAACGAGCGTGCATTGTTCGGCGCTGGACATGGTGAGTCGTGGATAAGGGTCGTTGATATCATTCTTCTCACAGCCACTGACATATCTGCCAAACAGGGCGCTGTTTCTTTGTGCAAGTTGGCTGCCTGTCTCGCCTCTAAATAATTTAAGGCAGATATTGCAAGCACCAGGTCAGGTCCCTCTACTCAGATCTTGTCTAATCTTCCGATTTGTTAACGCCGCAAGCTGCTGATGTCTGGGTCAAATGCATATCATGTCAGGGAATGGTCAACGGCATGCCTCCAGCAAACCTGTTGCTGCCGACATTGCCCTCAGTGGCAACGTGTGTGACCTCGACTGTCTTGGCTCAGTCGTACTCCTGAGCTCCGCTTGCAAGCAGCGCCCTCCACCGCTGGCGTGGGCCCTGCTCAAGTGAAGAAAGTGTAGCAGTTTAACCTGCCGGATCTTGGGAAGGCAAGCAGGAAGGTTTTAAGGATCGTTGCGCATTGTGGAGATGCCGAACATGGACATTGATCTGTCAGCAATATGAGTGTCCCGGAAGTGAGCCGGAAGTACCTTATGTACAGGCATCCCAGGGCCATGGCCCCGGTTGAACCTAACCTGAATTGGCATCGGATCACGATCTGTGAGATAAGCGGCCGTTACGGCCAATAGGGATGGGCGCGACATGTGGCATTTCATTCCGTCATCCGATGTGTATGTATGGCCGTGCAGGGAACACGCCTTGACGGTGCTCCATCCAACGTCGGAGGCTGGATCGGCGCTTCACGCGCAGAGAAACTACTATTCTTGAAGTACCAGAGGCGGTCCCGCAGCTAAAGGTGGCGGCAAGCGATGGACTGGTCTACCGTAGTGAATATCTTGCCAAGTGCACTGCATATTCTGTAGCGGTGAAGTATGCTCATGGTCGTCGACCGTGATGTTACACGGCTCAAGGCCTATTCATAACTGTGACCCTCATGCTGAGACGCGCAGATCTCGCCATGTCATCATTGTCGATGGCCGACATCACACAGTCTTGTGGGACCATGCGAGCGAGAGCGTGCATGCCGTTGAACATGCGGGAAGCACGTTTATGTCCACAGGAGCACGCGGCATCCATTGGACGAGCCCAAGCCTAAGTGGCTCCAGGCAGTGACCGGAATGACATCTATCAAGATTCCATTGCTCGGTACGATGCGGCGATGCTGGTGGACCGACTATGAACGCCTCATGCCTCGCCCACGCGCGAGGTGTCGGCTCGGTCCGCTTCGGCTGAGTCACTTAAGTGGAAAGAACCCTGGCCACGGCAACCCAGCCGAGCGCTTGGAAAGTTCGCGAAGCACGCGTGTGTTGAATGTAAGCTCCCGATTGGGTTGATCAATGAAATGCGGCGGCTGCCATAAAGGGAGAACAGCGCGATACTTTCCGCGCTGTCCGGAAATGCGCGCGGTGATGGGGCGTGGCCGGAACCGAGGGAAGAGTCGGCCAAGACGGGAATCAGGGTCTGGTGATGTCAGCGAGAGAATTCGCGCGAATGCCGGCGTATAACTTAGAGCCAGCGTTGCGCCCCCTGTCCGGTAGCGCTCGGCGTATTCCAAACTCTTCCTCGCTTCCCTCACATGTACAGCTAACACGTCCTTCTTGCGGACCACCACACAGTGTATATAAGGTACGACCCTCGAATTTCTGCAAGGACTCCAGTACGATAATCATCGATCAGCTGCATCGGTTCCGGCATCGATCTTCATTCCACTACATCCCCTAGAACGACCAGCACGCACGAGCGGCTCAACCTGTCTCCGAGACAATCACATTAACACCATCATGCCGAGCAATCTCTTTCCCAACTTCATCCACCTCCTCACATACTCTGTCGACAATCAGTCTGGCTATGTTGCGCTCGCGCTCGCGACGACGACCCGAACGGCGGTGTACTACTATCCCATGCACTCGCCTGATCACAATGGCGAACTGACGATGTTCCCGCTAAACCAGCTTCAGAACAACTCTCAAATCTGGGCCATACAGCGGTGCACGAACCGCCCGACGGATCTGCGCGAGATGCAGGCCGCTTGCGACGCGGTCAACGCCCTCCCTGGCGACAAGCGTCGGTGGGGCTGGTGGGACTGGACCGTCGCCCTCCTCCGAGCAATGCCGAGGGACATGATCGATTTCGGCGCGCTGGCCGCGTTTGCGCTCAACACGGGACTCGAACTGCAGGGGTAACGAGAGTGGACAAGGGGGAGGAGGGAGGGACGGCAGGGAATGCCTCAAATGTACACCGACAATCAAGCAGAATATGTCATGTAGTTTACTGATCGAATCCGCAGAAAATGCAAACCCCCTCAGAGCACCACCCTACGAGCGTTGATCCGACGCCGCACCACATCCTCTACACGTCGTGATATGAATGCATCTCTCATTTGTCTGGGTAGAGTCACATAAGAGCCGCTATCAGTCGCAGGTGAGCAAGACGACACGGCGACAACGTCCACAGCGCACAAGAGATGGTTTTCGACCAATTCCCTCTACGATCAATCACGGACGTTCCGCAACGCGAGGAATGATCAGACTTCGACACCCCAGCATCATGTTGCCTCTTCCGCGGCGATCGGATTTGCTTTTGGCTTCACCCTGGCTGCGCTGTCGTAACTTACCTTGCACTTTCAGTGCTAGAGTTTCTGCAGGAGGTTACGCCAGGAGTATTAACCTTGAACTCGAAAACGTAAGCGATGTCTCCTATCCAGCTGCCGATGCTTACCCCTTTCCTGCCAAGTTAGCTCTGCCAGCGGACGAGCGCGCCGCAGCACCAAAGCTGGAAGATCAAACCTTTCGGGTGCCCGCGCATCAACTTCCCAGCCGGGAGATGGCGTGGATAAGGCCGAGCTTGACCATTCCGGGACGCGGCACATGCCGATACCGACTTGCCAGTGCTGGCAGAGACGTTTTGGGGACAGAAGCTGCGGAGGGATCAGCGGGACAGCTGGAAGCGTCGCGGTATGTCCATTGTGCATCGCTGGCGAATGGCCCGCTGAGGATATGTCAGATCGTTTGCGGCAGCGAGCGAGCGAGCGAGCTTGTTTGGGCAGCGGCGAGTCGCGTGGCATGCACTGTACTCATTGCGCGAGCAGTGTAACCCGCAAGGACGAGAACAGTAGGGATTGGTTTTATCAGGGAGTATTCCAACGGCGGCCGTTCCGTTCAACGGGGAACATTCCAAGCCCGTTAATTCCTCCACAGGCGTTACGGTATAGGGATGATGCTGGGGAACAACCGCAACCGCAACCGGCTTCCTCGTCTCGCCCTTGTCCTATCGACATCAACCGCTCGGACTATTGCTGCCCTCCGCCTGCCTAGGTGTTTTGGATGACGTCTGGCGAGGCTCACCCTCCTTCTCGCCAGCAGACGGTGCCCAGTGGCAGCACCGACGGATGCGCGAGTTGTGGCAGGTCGGCGGGCCGGTCCTGGGTCCTGGTTTCAGAGCATTCCGAGCGCCCGAAGGGTCATCATAGCGAAATCTGCACAACGCGCATCAAGACAATCAAACGAAACCGCCATGGCTCGGCCTGCCAAGGAGAACGCAAATGCTGCCCACCATCCATCGTCCAAGAGCACCCAGAGGCCAGACGCCACCTGAAGAAGCAGCCTCCGGAGCGGTTTCGGAAACGTCGAAGGCTGGTTGCCTGAGCGCCGGGCCGCATGGCGCTCGAGGTCTGAGCATCCGTGGGCACTAGCGAGGCTCGTATGAAGATGTGCGGTTTGGGGATGGGGGATGGGGGATGGGGGATGATGATCAGGAGCTTGTTGACCACGAGTGGCCGAGATGATGATATGATGATGATGATATGACGATGGTCATCGTCATCATGCCCATCGACCCGGCAAGGATACCGATCTTCGCATTCTGGCGAGAAGCCTTTCCGCGGACTGGAAACCGGTTTGTTCGTAGGGTGCTGCCCGGAGAGACGGCCAACGAGGATGAGGGTCGAACAGGCTAGCCTGTTCAGCGTATTCAGACCGCACAGTACAGCAGACAGCATGAGATTGGTTGCAAGAAACTGAAGATGGTACAGGGATGTGACATGCTCTCATGCGCGTCAGACCGTGTACAGTACTTGGGATCACGTACGAGGAAGCGAGATCGGAGGTCGGCTTCCGTGTATGGGATGAGGCATGGTTCGGGGCAGGCACGCGCGGGAAGGGCTCTGCATCTCCCACCCATGGCCAGTTCTGTATGTACCCCGTCATCCTCAACCAAGCAGGCAACAATACACGAGCGCCCTGGCCTGGTGTGAAATCATTCGAGCATCGTTCGCAGGAGCCGTGATAATAATAGTGCGGCCGGTATTGTACCCTGACGAGGAATTCGAATCACTGGACCCTGCACCCCTGCGGCTTGTCTTCAGAAGCCAAGCCAGGGAAGCGAGTAAGCCGGAAGCACGCGCGGGGATGTTTTGCCGGAAAAGGCAATGGGGGCGGTGGGCTGGCGAGTTGTGGCTAGTGTTTTAGGAAGATATATCTTGTAGGATGTAGGATGTACGATGTAGAGAACGCTGTTATTGTCGAGCACTGGTGGAAAGAGCCACACCCGTGCCTGTGACGCGCGCCCCCCTAAGAGTTTGTCCCCGAGTGTGGTAGAGGTGTCAGAAGTCCAGCCTAGAAAGGCAGAAGCCAATATTAGCATCTCAGGCTTCTCCCACCCGCGCCGCCCTCCCCGGCGCTCCAGCAAACCCGCTGCCGCCAGCCGCGACAGTCGGTGGGTGGCTGCAGAAATCGGTGCCTGACCTGCAGTAAGCGTATCCCTGGCACTCTCTCCTCTGCTCGCTGTCTTCGTTCCCTGCTCTCGCGCGCTGCTCGCTGCTCGCTGCTCGCCGCTCGCTAGCCTCCCCGGCGCGCAGGATCCCTCCCTCTTCGGGTCGACGTCACCTCGAGGGAAAGAGCAGCAAGCGCCCATCCCCGCTCCCCGCTCCTTTCTCTCCCTCCTCCCACCGCCGCTCCCATAGCGAGCAAAGGAGCGATGCCCTCCTCCCCTCCCAGCTCCCCTCCCCTCCCTTCCTCCCCCTTCTCCCAAGCAGCAACAGGCTTCACTCCCCCAACCCGCCCAACAGCCTCCCGCTCCCCCTCCGCCTCCCGCCTCCGTCCCTCCACCTCACCCTCTCTCCCCCCACAACCGCAACCCACCCAGCAACCGCCAGGCACCCGCGGCTCCCGCCCAGGCTCCCGCCAACCCTCCCGCCCCTCCACCGCCCCCCAAGCCCCGCCAGACCTCTCCCACGCACCAATCCTCGGCGCTACGCCTCTCTCCCAGCTCCGCCCGCGCACGAGCCAGCAGCTCCGCCCAGCACCGTCATTCGTCCTTCCTCGCGGGAGCGGGAACCTCAACCTCAACCTCGTCAGCCTGGCGAAGGAGGAGGTGGACGTGGACGTGGAGGCGTTCCCCCTTTCAGCTGTTGGGAGCGGCGCCGCAAGCGGGTTCGCGCTGACCTCCCGCTGGCGCGCGCGTTTAGCCCGACTCCGCGCGGCCATTGCCAACCCCGCGCCTGAAGACCAGGGGTTGTACGACAGTGTCCTGGCCTCGCAGTCCCAGCGGTCCGTCCCTGTCGTCGGCGGCGGGGGCGCGGGGCGGTGGGGTGCGGGGGACGCGGACGACGTGGCGTTCCTTGCTGCGCTTACGCACAATGGGGTTGGGGCGAGCTTGCCTGGCCAGAGGGAGCGAGACGCGGAGGAGGACGCGGATGCCGTTGGCCCGCTCGCGTACTCTTACCCCTCTGCCCCTGGCGCGCCGGAGGAGGTCAGATGGAGGGGGAAGGTGTACCAGAGCAGTACTGACAGCGTCGATGAGGTTGTCGTTGATGGGCTTGCGCCCACGAGGGCCGCGGGGGCGGGGGACGCGGAGCAAGCGCTCCGGCTTGGGATCAGTGCTGCGCAGGAAGGTGTAGAGGAGACGCTGTTCTACCCCCCGCCGGCGAGGGAGCCTGCACCGCGCAAACCGCCAGACGCGCTCCGGGCAGTGCTCTGGTGGATCGCCAGTGCCGGCGGCGCGGTCGGGTGGTGCAGACGCACCGTCTGGCCAGCGGTGGTCACCTTCTTTGACTTGAGCTTCCAGAGCGGGGAGCAGGAGGAGTCCTACCGGCGTGATGTGAGCCCTTCACACTCTCTCTGTGGTAACCGGGGCCAAGCTAATCGCTGGACATGGACAGTGGTGGTACACCTCCAAGCAACTCGCCTTCACCGCCTCCCTCTTCTACATCCTCAACACCATCCTGGCCATCTCGCTCATCCCGCGCCCGCTAAACCTGTACAACAAGATCACCTACTTCGGCATCGCCCCGGTCGTGACAGTGCCAGTATGCATAATGGTCCTGTTCAATGCGCCAAAGGCGCGCTGGGCACAGCGCTTGCAGCAGGTCTACCAGCCGGTGCTGCTGCTCGCCACGTGGTGCTGGAGCTGGTTCAGCTTGTGGGACATGTGGGCCTGCGGGTACTACACCTCGACGGACCATCCCCTGTGCGGGAATAAGGACTTTCTGTCCACCTTCTAGTGAGTACACCCTTTCTCCCCGCATGCCCGTCTTCCCTCCTGCTGCGCTCTTGAGCATCCCCATTCTGGCATTCGCATCCGTCTCATGCAGCGCTGACTCCCCGCAGCTTCGCCACCGCCCTGCCCGTGCTCGCGCTCTTCGCCCTCGGACAGCACCGGTTCTGGGCCGCTCTCGGCGCAGTCGCCTACTTTATCCTCATGTGCATCCTCATCCTCCCCGAGCGGTCCAGCTGGGTCCGCAGTACGTCCTGTTTCTCTCTCCTCGCGGGGTTGCCCGGCGAGAGGCTGACCCTGCTGCAGACGTGGTAAACTTCATCGTCTTCCAAGCCTTCCTCCTCTACGTGCACTACATGCGCGAGACGGCCGAGCGACGCATCTTCATCCTGCGCGAGCAGCTCAAGGTTCAGTTCAAGGTGACGGAGAAGGCGCAGGACCTGGAGCGGCGTGCGAGCGATAGCAAGAAGCGCTTTGTGTCGTATATTTTCCACGAGGTCCGTGTGCCCCTCAATACCGCCCTGCTGGCCGTGCAGAACTTGGCGCCGGATATCATGAGCTGGAGGGGGAAGGACGATATCGAGTTTGGCGCGCTGGAGGGGAGTCTGAATATGATGTCCAAGGGTGTGTCCTGCTTCTCCTCCTGCGGTTGAGACGGAGCTGATGAGCGTGCAGTGCTGAACGACGTGCTCGATTTTAACCGCATGGACTCGGGACGGTTCGAGTCCATCTCATCCCCTTTCTGCTTCCACAACGTCATCCGGACGATGCTGATCCCGCTCGAGCTGGCCGCGCAGGCGCGCGGGCTGACCGTCACGACCCAGCTTGACAAGCGGATTGACGACGAGGCGAACCGGGCTGCCTCTGAGGAGTCTGGGCTCTCCCTCCCCCTCCCTGGAGATTGCGAGGGCTGGGTGCTGGGGGACGAGATGCGCCTCCGGCAGCTGGTCACGAATCTCACGAGCAACGCGTGCAAGTTTACTGCCTCTGGAGGACGGGTGTGCGTACGCACGTCCCTTGTCAAGCGCTGGGAGGGGCCGCGTGGGAGCAGGAGCAGCGAGGAGGACCCGCTGGGGAAGGCGAGGAGCAGCGGGGAGACGGGCACGAGTGGGACCGAGGGGAGCGGGAGCGGGAGCGGGAAAAGTGCCGCTAGCCCGTGGAGGTGGAAGGGACGCCCGGCGGGGCAGGACAGCATCGTCGTGCGCATCGAGGTGGAGGACACAGGTGTGGGCATTCGCCCGAGGGATATTATGGCCAATCAACTGTTCAGGTGCGCTTTTGACAGTTCTGCATGATTTCACGCTTGTGCTGATGTGAGGGATAGTCCTTACGTCCAAACCGAGATCGGACGGTATCAGGGCGGCAAAGGTACAGGTCTCGGTCTCGCACTTGTGCGGCATATCGTCAAGCTGTCTGGTGGTCGGCTGGGCGTGCGGAGCAAGTACGGCCGCGGGAGCACGTTCTGGGTCGAGGTCGCCCTCGGCGTCGGGAAGGAGGCGATCGTCCCGCTCACCGAACGGCAACAGCTGGAGGAGGCGGGGACGATGAGTCCGCCCATGATGCTCGAAGGCACGGACGATGACACTGGCAACCCGCCGGTCTTGACCGCACCGTCGAACGTGAGCGGGATGAGGATCCCGTTACCACAGACGGGGGTTGTGGATGCCCGGACGGTCGAGGGCGCTACGCCCAGTACGCAGGCCAGCACGGGATCCAAGAGTGGGCTGCTAGACACGCCGCTCAGCGATGGTATGTTCCTCTCTTTGTATCGAGCCGTGTGCTCATTTTGCTGCAGATTCGGCGATGAAGACCATCCTTGAACACGACGGGATGGTCGAGTTGACTTCCCGTCGCGCTGGCGCTGTCTCATCACCTTCAGGAACGATCCGCTCCGGCGAGCCGTCCCCGAACATGCAGGAAGCATTCTCCCCGCAGTCCATTGCCTCTCTGTTACCACCTGTTTCGCAGAACGCTGGACAAGCAGAGGCAAACGGCTCGCCGAGGAAACCCACTTTCGAGGGGACACTCCTTTCCACCCCACTTGATTCACCTCCCAATTTGCAAGCCGCCAGCCCTGGACGGTCCACACCGCAACAGTCACCACCAGCGGAAGACCCACTCCCGGTGCTGGTGGTCGACGACGATCACCTTACACGGCGACTCATGGCACGCATGCTTACGCGATTAGGCTGCATCGCGGACGTTGCGGAAGACGGTGCAATCGCGCTCAACATGCTTCTTGGTCAAAACCCCGCTGCGCGCGCATTACGTGCCGACCCGTTCTATGCTGGTGCCGCCATCCCTCCTCCGCCTCCGGAAAGTGAAGACGAAGAGAAGATAGACGAGCACAAGTACGGCGTCGTCTTCCTGGACAACCAGATGCCGTTTTATTCGGGTGTACAAGTCGTGTACAAGCTGCGCGAGCTTGGCAAACATACATTTGTTGTCGGCGTCACGGGAAACGCGCTCGCTGAGGACCAGCAGGAGTATCTGGACGCGGGCGTCGATCGGTACGTATTCGTCAGATCTTATACTGGATCGGTGCTGAGTCGACGGGTATTTAGTGTCCTAACCAAACCAGTATTGGAAAAGGACCTTCGGGCCATGGTCGCACTAGCACGTAGCGTGAGAAAGAAGAAGGCTATCTCTGCTGCCGCGGCGTCTCCGTCACGGCCAATACATTCACCCACCACTTCAAAAAGTTCACTTACTGTTCGCGCCTAGATCCTCTGGACTCTCCGACCCTTATTTGCTCTTCGTTCCGTTGCTCTGTATCACTAGGCTCTGCGATCTATATCTGCGACAATTCGCTTTCACGACTCGATGAACACACCCGTTTAATCGGGTCTCGCCCGCTATAGCGTACTTTGTCTTCTCTTCGAATACTCTACTGTTTGAATGCTCGTTTCTGTTGGGTTTTTGGCACGCTGTAACCATACATTAGTTTGTAACCATAGCATGGATTGCGCTGAAAGTGATGGCCTTTCGTCATTGTCTTGAATTAGCCACTTCCATAGGAAAGTTCGGTAAACATCGTGCAGCGAGACACTCGGCGTTCCATACATCGGCGGTCTGCGGGCATTACTGTATGGAAGACCTGACCCTGAGGGGTGGACGCGAACACGCATGGCGCAGGCGTGTCAGCCGCACCTCCCTAACGCCGCGGCGTACCTAACAAAGGGGTTGTACCTCAGGCGGGCACGCTCTACTCGCAAGAGAGGGCGGTACGTGTTTCAGTGCTTGAACATGCTCAGACAGATATAAGTTATGAGTAGGCACCGGCCTTGTCGATGGGCAGCGCGGATTTCTGACAACTAGTAGCAGACCCAATCATGGCTGCCTCTGATCTCCCGCACGCGCCGTTCATACCCAACACACTCTATATCGCAGTCTTCAGCCGCACTGTGGACAATATCGCTTATACCAACCTCGGCATGCTATTCTGCGCTGTGACGCATTCCGCAGGCACGTACTTCATTGCGCAGCAGCGGCCGGCCGACGGCAAGTGGATCCTTAACATGACGAGCACCTATCCCCCGGACATCTCTATCAACGGCTGGTTTCCGATCAGCAACCGAGCGGTCGCGTACTGGGAAACGACCAGTGCTAACGGCAAAGTGAATGGCGTTCGTCGCGATTACACGACCGAGGAATCCTGGCTCTGGACAGCGCGCCTGCTGAAGGAGTTTGCCGAGGCAAAATGCATCGATTGGGACGCCGCCAAACCGATCATCCTTCCTCGTATCGGCGTAATGTCATCCGAATGCCAAGAACAGCTAATGGCCATCGTGCCCAATCTGAAACAGGCGATTGGGAGGAGGTACTGAGGTGGGTGGAAGAGGATGAGACATGGCACGTGATGGACCTACTGTAACTACCCGAATTGTAACGATACCTTCTCATCATCAGGCCTACTGTGTTTTGTCATCTTTCAAAAGGCGGTAGATCACACTAGACACTGTTGATGTATGAACGCCAGTAACTTAGCATAGTGTTTGACTACAAAACGTCCGCAAAGCGGAACCGCTCCCTGGAAGCGCTCCGCGATACATGGTTTAGAGCAATAGGCTTAGGGCCGACTTTTCCGCCGTCCACAAGCCACGATAGGCCCCATCCCATCCTTCTGACTACTCGCAATGACAAGCCATGCCTGTTGCGTTGCTCTAACGCCAGTCGGCGGTGCGAGCTTGTGTCCCAGCTGCTGAGCCTGAGAATCGTGCGCGCCGCTCCACCTTCCTCCCATTATCCTCACCTGGCGGTAGAAGGAGATGCTCAGGCTCCAGAGGAAGAAGTACGTCCAGCCGATGATGGCGGAGAGGACCTCGAGTGGGGCGGCCATCCTGCTTAGCACTCGCAGGTTGGACGTTGGCTAGCGCAGGTTGGGCATTGGGAGTGCGCTGGGATGCACATCGCGGAGCGCCTGGAGGTCGGCTCCAGTCCGGCGATGGCCCGGGCGCGACGGGGGGGTTATTGCCGACGGGGGCATATTGCCAAACTGTTATTGCCGAAGGGTAGGATTGTGGGCTTATTGCCGAAAAGCTTTATTGCCCAAGTGGGTGCTATCGCCGAAGGAGAATTACTGCCGAAGGACGTGTTATTGCCGAGGATACGTTATCGCCGATAGCGGTGTTATTGCCGACTGGCGTTTACAGCTGCGGTCCCTGACCAGCGCTAGTCAGCCCTCGCGCGCCCGCGTCCGATTTGTCCCACCACCACCTCTCCAACCTCATTCATCAGAGTACAGTATGGACCAAGGCGACCCGAACCGTCAAGCGCGTGCGGAAGCGCACCAAGAGCAGATCCAGCGCGAGCGGGCCGAGCTCGAGTACCTCTGCGCTGACTGCGGGGCGAAGAACCATATCCTCCCCCGGCAGCCGATAAAGTGCATGGAGTGCGGTCATCGGATTATGGTGCGTCGCTTTGCTTTCTGTTTTTGGGAGAGTGAGGAATGGTGCTGATGCATTTTGGGGATAGTATAAGAAGAGGACTAAAAAGAGTGAGTTGCTTTTTTGCTTGCGTTGCGAGAGGGTGGTTGGTCTGATAGAATGCGTCGGGTTGCGTTCGATGACTCAGTGGTACGTCCGCTTTTGTCCAACGAAAAAACTGCTTCGATGCTCAGCGTTTTGCTGCAAGGTACAATTCGAAGCCCGATGAACCATCTTCTCCTCAAGACGATCGAACTGCAGCGCGTCTCGCACATCCTTTTGCTGGTCACACTGCGTCGGCTTGCCACTCGCACCACCTAGGAGCATGGGACGGAGAGGTCCCGCGCATGGGCGAGAGTCGTCCCACTCTTTCCCAGCCCGGTTGAGGATGTACTGTCTATTCCACTAGGAGCGAATACGTCATGAATACAAATTACAAGCCAGCCCTCTGTTCCCCTACTGTCCAGTGTCCCCCGGTCAGAGCGCGGTGACGCCCCACCACTCCCCCACTCCCCCCTCCTCCGGCCCCGCCCTCCAGATCCTAACCACCCCATCATCCCCGGCCGTAGCGAGCACATCCTCGTTCGCCCACGCGACCGCCGCGCACTCCTTGTTCTCCGCGTGCCCGGGGAGCTGTACCCCTCGCTGGCAGGGGCCCAGACGCGAGGACTGTTGGGATAACCCCGCCATGGTATCCCAAACGAACGCGCTGCCCGCGCTGCTCCCCACTGCCACGTACCTCCCGCCGGGGCTGCACTCCATGCCGACATAAAAGCTGCCCGCGCGGAACTTGTCGTGCTGCAGTGCGTGCTCTACGCTGTGGGGAGGCGGGGAGGAGAGGGAGAGGGCGGAATAGGCGTGGATTTGGGAGGAGGCGGAGAGGGCGAGCAGGTGCGAGGAGCAGGAAGATAGGGTCAGCGTTATTATCCCCCGCGGGCGGCGGGAGGCGGAGGGGAGGAGCGTGGGGTCCGGCGAGGTCTCTGCGGGCGATTTGGCGCAGCGGCAGTCCCAGAGCTTGAGCGCGCTGCAAATGCAACGCATCAGCACGTGCTGAGCGATCAGAGAAAGAGAAAGTGCTGAGCTCACCCATCCGCGCTCCCGCTCGTGATCACGCATCCCTCCCTGCCGGGAGCGTACACAAGCCCGGTGACGCTCTGCTTGGCCCCTCTCTTCTTCCCCTTCCCCCTCCCCTTGCGCCCGGGTGCAGGTGCGTGCGCGTCCTTGACCTCGAGCGTGCACGCCTCGGAGGAGGGGAGGCGCGGGTCCCAAAGACGAAAAGCGCCGTCCCTCGCTGCGGTTGCGAGAAGTTCTGCTGAAAAAATTAGCAAGAGCAGGGTACGGAGGGGAGAGTGCGAGCTTACGAGGATTGGACGGGTCCCACGCTACGCGCCTCACGCTCCCCGTGTGCCCCTCGAGCACCGTGATGGCCTGCTGACTCCGCACGTCCGTGAGCACGCAGCTCCTGTCGCCCGAGGCGGTGGCCTGTACACCGCGTCAGCGGGCTGGAGAAGGAGGGACAGGGAGAGGAGCGGACGTACGAGCAGCGTATCGTCCGCCGAGAAGGAGAGCGCGAAGATGGCGTTCTGGTGCGGGGTGAGCGTCGTCCACTGTGGCACTGCGTGTCATCAGCCCCGCGCTCCGATTCACTTGCCCACAGCACTAGTGCACTGCTGAAGAAACTTACTAGGATCCCACCGTCCCCGCCGCTCAGCGCTCACGAGATGCACACACCCCTCCTCCGTCGCTGTCCCCAGGAGCGCGGGACCGCCCTCTGCGGAGGAATGGGTGAAGCAGAGGGAGAAGGGGATTGCCGTGTCTCGCTCTGGGAGGAGGGAGGGGAAACGGAGGAGGTCGGTGTGGTTTGAGGAGCGGAGGGAGAGGAGGTGCGGGAGGGTGGGCACTGAGCAGAGCAGAGGCGTCAGTACGGGTGCGTCGCGCAAGCCGAGGGGAAGGGAGAAGGCGCACCATTTTGTGCACGCAGCCGGGAACCGAGTCGGAGGTCAGTCACGAGCCCTGGCCAGCCGGGAAAGGGGGGGCGCTCAACGCGTCTCCTAACCACCGGCACCGGGTGCTGCACCTCCTCCTCAACAGCTTGCCTCTGCGCACCCGCTCCCACAGGCTTGAGCCCCCCCGGACCCTCCTTCGCCGGACTGCTCCCCAATACATAATCACGATCATAATCATACTCATAATCCGCATCGCTCGTCCTCTCCTGTCTTGCCCGTTTCAGTCGCTTGGGAGGAGGAGGAGGGGGGAGGTTCTCCTCCCCGCCGCGGGGCTTGCGTGGGAAGTAGGCGGTGAGGGAGGAGGGGGGCGAGGGCGGTGTGGGCGCGGGGCTGGGGTGGGGGAGGTTGGTTATGGAGCTGAGGGCGGGACGGGGCATTATCTTGAGCCCAGGTTCGGTAAGTGAGCTGAGAGGCTGGGAAGGAGAGCAGAGCTGCCAAAAGCGGGTGTGACAAGCCAGAGCAGAGCGTGTCGGTACATTACAATACATCACCGGAGAACGCGTCTGCCTCCGCGTCACGCGTCGTTTTTGCTTTTCGCCTCGCTTCCGAAGCTGGCTCCGGGGTGAGGCGGAGTGGGTGGCGGGTTAGGCGGCTCATGTGCATGTGGCGCCCACACGCCGCTGCCCATCCGAGTCCTGCACCTGCACCTGTACCTGCCCATCCTCGTGCTCCCAACCCACCCCAACGACAGCGAGCACTCGTACTCGTTGCCTCGTTCTCCCCACCACCCACCGAACTCGGGCACACCCCGGGCAGACTCGGACCCAACCTCCGCTTCCTTCTCCCGAGTCCGAGTCCGAATCGGCGGTTCCGCTCCCTGCCTGTTCGGTCCGCTCCTCCTGGGCCACCGGCACTTGACTACCCACTCGTCAGTTTTTCTTAAGGGCGAGCGGATCGGCTGCACTGCACTTCTGCTTGTCGTTCAACGCGGAAGGTGAACAGTGGACGGTGAACAGTGTTGGACTGCGTTGGACGCCGTGTGACTCAACCTGGTCACCTCTCTAGTACTGTCAACCCCCATCCCGCCGAAGAACAAACAACAAAATGGCCGCCGTATCCTCCTACCCCCCACACTCCCCCCCAGCACCCCCCAGCACCACCACCACCACCAAGCCCAAAGCCCGCTCCCCGTCCGCGCCCACGGCGCCCACCTTCCGCCCCTCCGACGCGTACGCCCACTCCACCACCGCCCCGCGCGCCCCTTCCCAGCCCACCACCGCCCACGCAAGCAGGAGCAAGCCTATCCTGACCTGGCTTCAGCGGAAGCTCGCCTCTGCCCGCCGGGCCTCCTCCTCCCTCCCCTCCCCCACCGCGGGCGTCAGCGCCCGCCTCACCACGCCCCCGAACCAGAAATACAACACCATCGGCCCAGCGGGGAACAACGGTACTCCGCTCGAGGCGTACCCCGCCCGCCGCGCCCGCCCGCTCACGAACGGTACCAGCACTACGGGCGGGACGACCGGCTCGCTCTCAGGCCGCATCTCCCCCGCGCCGGGGAGCGACTACCCCCCCACGCACGAATCGGCAGACGACGATGCGTCCACTCGCCCGTTGCCCCCCACCTCCCCGCCCTCCCCAGCACCCAGCAGACACACCTACTCCTCCCTCTCCGTCCGCTCTGGCTCGACGGGCCACCCGAGCTCACAGTCCGTCCGCGGAAGCAGCTTCGCCATCTCCGCTTCTACAA
Organism: Calocera viscosa TUFC12733; assembly: GCA_001630345.1. Classification (NCBI taxonomy): domain Eukaryota; kingdom Fungi; phylum Basidiomycota; class Dacrymycetes; order Dacrymycetales; family Dacrymycetaceae; genus Calocera; species Calocera viscosa. The sequence goes on from KV417313.1 coordinate 180,655, forward strand.
AACCGACCACGCTGTTATCCGTCGACTCGGGCGCCCGCGCTCCAATAACAGCGCCGAGCATCCATTTCTCCCACTTGCCCCCGAGCAGCCCAACACCAAGCGGCAACCTCTCAGTCCCCACGACGCCTACGCAGTCGCCCCCCGACGCCGCCGGGCAGGGCGACAAGCTCCTCCACCAGCTGCAGAAATCGCGCGCGCCACGCTACTCTCAGCCGAACCCCGCGCGCAACCCCGATCCCGCCGAGCCAGCGCAGGACAACGCGAGCATCCTCACTCTCGCGAGCACTACGGGAGGCGGGAGACGCGGTGCTGGCTCGTCATTCTACCCCGCCTACGCATCCTCCCGCCTGGAGGGGGAGGACGGGGAGGGGGAGGACGGGAGTGCGAGCATGCGCGCGATCAAGCCCCGTAGCAGGCGGGGGAGCTGGGGGACGGAGAGGACGGAGTTCACGCTTGGGACTGTGGGGACGTGGCTCGGGCAGATGGACGACGAGCCTGGCGAGCGCGGGGATGGGGATGGGGACAGTGGGAGCGTCCCGATTGGACATTCTGGGGAGCAGGATGAGGAGCCGGAGGAGTCCATGGGCGGAGGCCGGCATGACGAGCCTGAGGATTCTTTCTCCTCGCACGGACAGGAGGGGGAGGAGCATACGCCCACGGAAGGGACCGTCGAGGGTCGGCCTGCTGAGGCTGAGGCTGAGGTCGTAGAGCCCGTGGACAGCCTGAGCGGGGCGAGCACGAAGAGTATCTTTGGCAGTGCGAGGGGGATGGGCGCTGATAGCCTGCTCAGCAGGACTGGGAGTGGGACAGGAGGCAGCCAGGGGAGCTTGGGCGTGCCGGGCTCGGGCGGGGAGATGGAGTTGGAGTTGGACACTCCTGTGCCGAGAGGGCGGGAGCTGGAGGAGGTTTGAGCCGGGGCTGAAGCACCCCCTTGCTGCTGATGGACTGACTGTACTATGACCCCCCATTGACTTTTTTTTTTCTTTTTTCTACCCTTTGTTTTTGTTCGAGCCGAGTTCATGTTCCAAAAGTGCTTTAGTCATATCGCAATGTCACCTCATCCTCATTCTCTCGAGCCGAGCGCGTCCAGCCTCGGGCAGAGGACAGAGGACAAAAACCGGTTCGCTGCGATAGGATCATCTGTTGCAACTAACCATTTTCTCGTGCGCACGCAACACCCTCTGCGGTGAGAGCGCGCTCCGGTTGACGCTGCGCGGTTTTACGCATCTCTGGCTGACCCGGCTGTCTTGCACTATAACACGTCCCACGCACACAGTACAGTACGCGTCAGCCATCGGACGTCCTTCTTGTTACCTTCATTTCCGATCAAGCAACAGGCAAACCGGTGCCCATATTTCATCCCCACCCTTCCCCACATGCGTCCGCCTCCCTCGTGTACGGACCTACGAGGACAGGTTGCCTCCCTGCGGACCTGTGGGTCCGCGTCATCTCCCACATGCGTCCAACATCCCGAGACGGTCGGAGCATCACCCACGGACCTTGGCGGAGCTACGCAGACGTGGAAGAGTGAGCTCAAGACGAGAGGCATCGCCGCCTGTCCGGCGCTGCTCAGTTAGCGCACGTTATAATAAACCAACCAGGTCAACTGACTCGCCTGTGCAGCCGGCCATCTGCAGCTCTGTGAAACGGCATGCGTTTCCATTTATGGACCTCCCGCTCGTGCGGAGCATGTGCCTGCCGCTCATGGGGTCAGGCACCCGACCCCCCTTAACCCTTGCAGACACCTTTCCCACGCATTCGGCAGCGAAATGAATGCCGAGTTCCTGGGACATCGCCTTCGGGATGTCTTCTGGCCGAGGTTCAGCTGATCATTGAAGGGTTCTGAAAACAGTTGATTAGGAAGCGCAGGCTCTACTAGTCTATGTTATGGTCTGCGGTGAGGCATTGTACGCATTAGAATGTGAATCGCTGGAGTGGAGAGCTAGACATAGCCTTAATGTGTCTTGTTTGTAAGTCATTGTAATAGTTAAATGCACAGAGGTAACATGATGTGCAGGGTTATCGTCGGCCGAAAAGAGCAGAGTTCAGAATCGCAATCGGTTTCTTTCTCTACACAATACAGAGGACGTCACGGCCACTGATTCCAGCGTTTCTGTGATGAATTGGAGTTGCACGCACACAGCAAATGAACATTGCTAATTACATCGTAAGCTAAGTGCACCCAAGACCCTTTGGGTCTTAGTGTCGCCATGTCTCGGAATGTCTCAGATGCGGAAATCGCATACATGAAGAGGAATAACGTCTGTCTTCCTGCAAAGTCTATTCCTGGCCAACGGAGTTGGTCCAGGTCTGGCAAGCAAGAATGGGGGTGTCGGTAAGGGTGCAGATAGCCGAGCTTCCAGAAGCTTTGTGATCAATCTCATGTGACTGCCTGCCGCTGTAAAGGTTCTAGAACGTTCCCTGAATGTGGGAAGGCGGGTGCTGATATATGATTCCGTTGATAATGCGGTGGTATGGCAGAGGAGGATGTTCAGGGCTGGGTGTACCTCGATCAAGCTGACCGTAGTCGACATGCCGGGATTTTTGATCGAGGAAGAGCTTGATGTCGACGTTTCTCGTCCTGATCAGTCTGACCTGCTGGGACCGCTGCTAGAATGCGTGATTGGGGAAAATACGGCCCGTGGTCGCTCGGCGAGGAGAGAGCTCGCGAGGCGTCAGTCGTGGTCAGTTGAGGAGTGTGAACGAGTGGAGGCTTTTGCGGCCACTCTAGTTGATGAAGTCGACGTGGAGAGGATGGTCTCCGTTGTTGAGCATGTGGCTATGGATCGACTGAGGTAGGCTTTGGTTCTGTTTCGGTCACATGTTGTTGGTTTACGGTGAGTTCAGGAGTCGTGCTCTCTTGCATGATGAGGCCCGTCCTTGGTCATTGGGAGAGGGTTCGTTGTCGTGTGCGTGTCTTTACTCTGGCGGTAGTCCTTTCTGCTGATCGTTGCCATGATTGATTTGCTGTTGTCTCTTTATCGGTGCGTTTTTCTGTCTGTGGTGTGACGCTTGATGTTTGATGTTTGATGTGTGATGTGTGATGTGTGATGTTTGATGTTTGATGTTTGATGTTTGATCGGTGGCAACATATGATGCTCTTGTAATCCAGCCGTCGCCTTGGTGAGAGTTGTGCGGTTAGTGCGTTCCGCAGAGGGCCACATGGGTAGTGTTATCGGTGCGGACGACCTGTCAAATGTCTATAAGTTCTGTGGTACTTGCGTTACTCTGCAAGCCGCTGAGGAGCAGGGGTTCGTTTCGAGGAATGGATTCATTCTGGTTCAGGCGACTTCAATGGAACAGCTGTTGCGAGCCTATCCGTATTTCACGAGAACACATTTAATGCAGTTCTGTGGCCTTCACGATATGAGGAGCGCGCATAAAGGAGCAAAAAAGGCTTTGCTGATAACTCTGCTGATGGAGCATGTATGTCGCACTCCTTGTGTTAACTTGGTATATTTTGCTTTCTGCGCGGTGCGTGTACAGCGTCTAGCACCTTTTCCAGGCCGACATAAAGACGGTGTAGGAGTAAAGCGGAAGTCTGAGGGGGAGGCACAGCCGGGCAAGAGGATGCGATTGGCAAGGATCTCCAAAGGAGATGTAAAACTTGAACATGACTTCCCGCCCGACCAAAATGATGAATTGGTTGCGGAAATAATCCGTGATTATCAGACTAGGACAGCGCCAGAATGGTTGAGAGATGTGGCATGCGGGACATGTGGTGAGAAGGTCACCTCGGGACTTGCACACCGTGTGCCGGTCTCTGCCATCCCCTTTCAGCTTCTCCGACCCGACGATGGCTTTCCCCGGAACTTATATCCCAAGACTTATTCTCTCAGCGAGTATGACGGTGCGTTTTTGCATCCGAAGGGGCTATCTTCTCCGTGGAAAAAAGAGGGCCATGTTACGCTGTGCGATGTTTGTCGTAGAGACTTGGTGGTGAAGAAAGTCATGCCGGCCTTAGGGTTGTGCAATCGATTCTACTATGGTCAAGAGCACTTGCCAGCGGATGTTAAAGAGGCGTTTCATCAGGCCACTTTTGTAGACTTGCGATTGATAGCTCGGTATAGTGCGAGCAATGTATGCTTTGCTTATAAGGATGATCCAGGGAGAGTGGGATTGTTTGGAAACCATGTATCTGGTTCGCAGAGGTACTCTAAGGGAAACACGGTTATTTTACTGCGCGATCACATGCGAATGGAAGAGGTGTTACCCCCTTCTGTAGATGTTGTGAAGTCGGCTTTTACTACGGTATTCTCTGGTAGTCAGAGGTTGGATGAACAAGCTATTCGGAAATTAGCTCCTTTGAAGGCTTCGGGGTTGCGGGTGTGTCTCTTACTCAGGTTCTTGATGACGATGAATGCTGCGTACACTCTCGGAGCGGAAGGTGAGGGTCCGGTCTCGTTTAGCGAGACTAACCTTGATTCTATCTTTGGTCATGTGGGTGATGCCGATAAAGATGGTATTGAGCGTCTTCCTGAATGCATCGAAATTGGGCACTTGAGGACCGCAGGTCTTGTTCATGATATGGAGTCCGATGTGGCGGGGCGGAATGAATATGTAGAAGCGGAGAATTCGGCGAGCGAGTTCTTCATGGAAGCGTGTGGGTTCGTGAAGGGGGATATCTCAGGTGAGAAGTATCGTGCTATGAAGGCGGAATGCTTGCAGCATTGTTTAGGAGGGAAGCCTTTCTTGTCGAGTTGCAGTGGAAGCGTGCCCATCAGAGACAGGAATAATCATCTGTTACTAGGTGGCCTTTTCCCGCATCTAGATCCCTATAATGTCGGCAGTTTTGATCATCCTCATAGAAGAAAAAAGGTAGACATGGCCAAGCAAGTGTCGCATTTGCTCAGTCTATATGATGCGCCCTTTGAAAGGGATGCACAGTTTGCATTTGTATATCATAATATTCTGCAGAAGCGTCGTAGCACGATGGAGGCGTTCTTCCGTGTTCGAGAGGTAGAGTTGGCGAGCTTGATGGCAGAAATAAGAGAGGTGGAGCCTAATGTCTTTGGATCTTTGTCTGTTAAGCTGTTGAAGGAGCCTAACTACAAACCGGAGCCAGGGCCGGAGTGGAGTGCTTTAAGGGTTATGGAACGAGTCAATGTTGTGAGGCGAGACGCTCCTGGAAGTAATGGCTATAAGTGTGCGAGGAGGAACGAAATCAGGGCTTTAATCCATAAATTGGGTGCACCGGCTCTTTATATCACCATTACACCTACAGATGTTGACAGTGCTCTCGTGAGATTACTTTCTGGGGAGGATAAGGACGGGTCACAATGGAATGCCGGGGAGACGTATGGCTCCAAGTTCCACCGGGCTGCAAGGGTTGCCCGGAATCCTGCGGCTGCTGCGCGGTCATTTCATCAAACAATGCAAAGGTTCATAGAGATAATCTTGCGTTACGGAAGGGGAGAGGGCTTATTTGGTACATGCAGTGGTGTGTATGGAATGGTGGAAGCTCAAGGGAGAGGCACACTGCATTGTCATATGTTAATCTGGTTACGAGGACATCTGAATCCTCAAGCGATGCGGAATCGAATGACAGATGATCTGGAGTGGCGGCATAGAATGTTTGAATGGCTTGAGCGCCATATTCATTGTGAGCTTCCTGGTACGATGGGTGTTGTGGAGGAACATGGTGGTCCTCATCCTAAGCCGAAGCATGGAGCGAAAGAAATCAATCCCTGTACCATGCCGGGCCCGTCTATATCCGATCTGTGCGCGGAAGATTTCCAGAGAGAGTATTGGGAACATGTCAAAGCACTGGTAGAGGAGTGCAACTGGCACGAACACAAAGCGACTTGCTTTTCGCGGTTGAAGAAGGGGGAAGTCAGAGGGGATGAGACCTGTAGAATGGGCATCGATGGTAGCACTTGTCCTCAGACGGGTGTTGATGCTGAAACAGGCTCCATTTTACTCAGGCGATTGCATCCAAGGATAAATGAGTACAACGATGTTATCATGTTCCTTCTGAAATGTAACATGGACATTCAGTTCATTGGGTCAGGGGAAGGAGCGAAGGCTGCCATCTATTATATCACGGATTACATTACCAAACCATCGCTTCCAACACACATAGGCCTGTCAGCTCTTGGTCTAGCGCTCCAAAAGAACAATACAGTCATCGCTGATGTAGACGCGCGCAGTGAAAAGCTTTTGCTGAATCGTCTCGTGAATGCAATGATGTCTGAGCAGGAGATGTCCCATCAGCAGATCATGAGTTATTTTGTAGGAGGAGGTGATGTGTATTGCATGCACCGGTTTAGTGTTCTACATTGGGGATCTTTTGACCGATTGGTGCGTTCATGGGAGGTGGAGAGGGAGAAGGTGCTTGAGGTGAGTGCTAATGCTGAGCCTGTCGAGGGGGGTTTCCCAGATGAGGCTGTTCTCGATGGTCTTGATCCTCGTGTGGAAGACAATGGGGTTTCCATCCGTGACCCTGAGTATGTGATTAGTTTTTGAAATAAGTCGATAACCGCCGGCAATCAGGAAATTGATTACAGAGAGAGACCGGCCGAACTTGAATTCAATGGCTTATGTCTGTATGACTTTGTTGCATCCACCTACAAGGAAGGACGTAAGCATCAGACGCACGAGACGGACAACGAAGGTACCATGGTCCTGCGGCAGGGTTGTGAGAGTAGAGTGCCTCTTGAGGTTGGGGACTATATGAAAAGTAATGAAAAAGTTCGTAGAGGGCGTCCGCGTTTACAGAGGGGTGTCTTTGGCGATGCTCACCCTCAATGGGGAAGTCATCAGCTGCGTTTGAGCGTGGGATCCAGCGTACTGGTCATATTGGGTCCAACGTTACCGCGGGGTGATCGAGGTTTGGAGGAGCGAACCAAATGGTGCAGAGCAATGCTGATTCTTTTCAAACCATGGAGAACCATAGATGACTTGCTGCAGGCACGGGAGACATGGGATGTGGCCTTTGATCGCTGCTCCTTTGCGCCGAAGTACGTGACGATCATGCATAATATTGCCGTCTTGAGTGAATGTAAAGATGCCCGGTCAAGAAAGAAGGCCCGTGTGCAGGAAAGGAGCGCCACAGCCGATGCGGATTGTGAGCATGATTTCTTGCAAGATGTTGAAGAGGATGTAAGGCTCGATGCTAGGTGCAAAGACGTAGAGGGCCAAGTTCATGAGAACAGAAGTCGCAAGCGACTGGCGGCTATTATTGGTATCGTGCGATGTTACATACAGAGTGTAAGCTCCGTGCAGGGCTCTTTAAGAGGTTCATACTTCTCGATGAATAGGTATGCAAGCGTTCTGACAGGCCAGACGGAGGAGATTGCTGAAGTCAGGCAGTTCCTGTCCGTGATGTCGGAATTGCGGCGGCAAAGGCGACCCATGGCGCCTCCCGACTCATCTATCGGTTTAACGCCCGGTTTGCAGTCTTCGTCGTCTATGACACTACAGTCCTTGGAGCCTTCCACAGATGTGACTATTGATGTTGACATGCAACCGTGCGTGGTAAGCGATACCTCTTGCAAGAGTTCGGATGTTGTACAGCAAGTGATAGATCTTTTCTCGATGGGTAGCAATGCCCAACAATCTCGAGTTATCCGACGAGTAGGCGCTCATCTCGTGAATCGAAACGAGAACCAATTGTTGATGTATGTCTCTGGCGTGGGTGGCACTGGTAAGAGTCACGTCATCAAAGGAATAATATCTCTATTTCACTTAACGCATAGGAGTCATAATCTCTTGCTGAGTGCACCAACTGGTGCAGCGGCCATTTTGATCAATGGCTACACCATACATGCTCTCACCTTCTTACCGAAATCGAAATTTAAACCTAACTTGGCAGAACTGGAACGGATTTGGAGAGCAGTTGAATATCTGGTGATTGATGAGGTGTCTATGATATCCGCCTTGTTTTTGAATCAAGTGTCAGAGCGCATTTGTCAAGCGAAGGGAGTAACCGACTTGCCCTTTGGAGGGGTTAACGTGCTCTTCTTTGGGGATTTAGGTCAATTGAACCCCGTGCGGCAAGCACCGTTATATGGATATTCTGTCACAAGCAATGTATCATTCGCTACTGCTCAGTCGGCATTGGGCCAAGGCGCTGTGAACGGTGCAAGATTGTGGCGGCAGGTAAATGCAGTAGTGGAGCTGAAGGATAGCATGCGACATCAAAGTGATGCTAGGTGGGCGAACTTGCTGAACCGTGTTAGGGTTGGGGAGGCATGGTCAGGGTCATCGCCGCACTCGACATCACAACGTGGTAACGGTGATAACTACTCCATGTCTGATATGGAGGTGTTGCGGGGAAGATTGTTGTCGAACGTGCTGGCGAAAGACCCCGCGGCAATGAGTAGGTATCGAGACGCGCCTGTGATCACGTGTACGCGTGAGATGCGGGATGAGTTGAATCATGGCTTATCAAGGCTTCATGCTGATCGGCTGGGAGAAGAGCTCTTCTGCTACAATGCCAGAGATGCGCATAACAGAGTCCTCTTGACTGGAGAGACTCGACAGAGAATATTGCGCGTGTCGTCTACTGTGACTTCCGATGCTATTGGACAGCTCCCTTTGTTCATTGGCATGCGAGTGCTGATAACAGAAAACATAGCCATATCGGTGAACATCGTCAACGGGGCTGAAGGTACGGTAATGGGTGTGAGATACTCAACAGATGGTGATGATAACAGGTGTGCTGATGTGGTGTTTGTTTATGTTCCACATTGTGGACTAGTTCATCCATCTCTTCCAGAAGATGTGGTGCCCGTCATTCCCGTGCACTCTTACTTTAAGTGGTCCAGTGAGGCTGGTAATGAGTACCGTATATCTCGACTCCAGGTACCGCTTATACCGGCTTATGCTTTGACAGACTATAAAAGTCAGGGCCGCACCTTTCAGTCTGCGGTCTTAGATCTAGCCAGCTGTCGATCTTTGGCAAGCGTGTATGTCATGCTATCGAGGGTGCCCTCTCTTGAAGGAGTGATGGTACTTAGGGAAATCACTGCTCGGCAATTGCATGCCCGCATTGATCCCACTTTGAGATCGGAGCTGTCGAGATTATTTGCTCTAAGCGAACAGGACAATGTTGGGACTGAATCTAGTGTTTCCGTGTAGTTGCTGGGACGCGCAACATGATTCGGGATAGTGACACGGCAGGAAATCACGAACTTGTATCGCTTGCCCAGCTTCCTTCGCTCGAATTTGTCCTGCAGAGCGGAGAGGGCATGGTGTTGAGTTTTGCCCGGTCGCATAGTGAGTAGTGAGGTTCGGTTTTGAATACCTGTAACTTTGATAGGGTGGCGGTAACTTGACGGACCCATGGAGGTGTTACTAACGGAGGAACCGACTTTGGGTGGACGGCGCGTGAATCATCTTTGGAAAACCTCCCCACATTTCACAGCCGGCAGTGGTGTTAGGGCGTGCCTGTCCCACCCCTGGATGGCAGCGAGGACCGATGCAGGGTAGCATTGACATGATGGGATGCACCTGGAGGATAGAGGGATGCGTGCTGGAGATGGCGGGATGCTCGTGCAGGATGAGGGGATGCAGGACCATGGAAGAGCC